>PVJD01003250.1:0-169370 GCA_004026545.1 Mormoops blainvillei | reverse complement strand
TGACCCCGCCCACCCGGTGTCAATGAGCACATCGTTCCTGAAGGAACGTCAGCACGAGGCACAGGGCTTGGCACACGCCGAGCACTCGGTAGACGTCCCTCGTTAATGGCGTCCTTTTCGCTGGGAGCAGGCCCTGGGGGCGGGGAGATTGGAGTCAAAACAGTTTCCTCAGCTGCTCCTAAGTGCAAGCGGATTCCCCATCTGCCTTGCCTGGAACAGCCCGGGTAGGCGGGGGGAGAGCTGGCCACAGGAAATGCAGAGCTAGGGGAGGTCTGGCCCCTGGCCTTCGTTTGTGTCCGATTTCATTGTTTGGGGTCACTGTCGTAGCCATTGTCCCCTTCCCAAGGGGAGGGTGTGAACCGGCCACGGACCATCTCTTGGTCTGCGAGGAGCCAACACGTGCACTTCTCGAACCCGGGAGGCCGTCGGGGGGCAGTTGCCTGTGGCCGTGTTGGGAAGGGTTCCGAGGCTCTGTCTGCGCCCGACGGGAGAGGGCCGGGCGTGACAAGCCACGTCGGCCCCAGGAGGGGCAACACACGGCACGCGTGCTGCGTATGCCAGACCCAGGCAGGCCTCCCCTGACACAGGGGCTTGGTTTGTGTGGCCCTTCTCGCAGGTGGAAGTGATCAAGAAAGCCTACATGCAGGGGGAGGTGGAGTTTGAGGACGGAGAGAACGATGAGGAAGACGGAGGGAACGGCGAGGACGGAGCTGCCTCCCCCAGGAACGTGGGGCACAACATCTACATCTTAGCTCATCAGGTACGGCCCCCCGCGGCTGGCCAGACTTACCCGCCGCTGCTGCCAGGGCTCCCCGCGGCACGCCCTGCCACTCGCTTCTTTCTGGCTCAACCAGGCCTGGTCTGTGTCTGTGACAGGGCTCCCGGGTACTAAGGGCAGCGTGGCCCGTGTACTGAGTCCCGGGACGCTTCCGTTTTCCCGCTCTGCTGGGGTCACGTCCCTGGAAATCCCCGTTCCCGAAAGCAGTCCCACTGGGCAGTGGTGCTAGAGGGTGGGCAAGTGTGTCCGCAGGCAGTCGGAAGGGGTCCTGGGCCTGTCATGAGCGTCGGTGAGCCTGTCCGAACCGTCGGAAGACGTCAGCCTCACTGTCCTGCCTGTCGCATCTGGAAATCTGTGGGAACCCACTCGTCACCGTGACTACTTTTTGTGTACCTTTGGAGGGTGTGGTAACCTTCGAACC
The DNA here is from genome assembly GCA_004026545.1 of Mormoops blainvillei. Lineage (NCBI taxonomy): Eukaryota > Metazoa > Chordata > Mammalia > Chiroptera > Mormoopidae > Mormoops > Mormoops blainvillei. Next base: position 168,171 of record PVJD01003250.1, on the reverse strand, counting down.
CTGGCACCAAAAGGCCCTGTTGCATAACACTCCCCCCAAGTCTCTGGGCTTTGAAGACACTTCCTCTTTCTGGAGGTCACTGCGCCTTCACCACAGGTGTTGGGGGGCTGCAGGCCTGTGTTTCCCGTCGCCCTCACTGTGTAGGCCAAGGGGTTAGATCTAAAGCGATGGCAGGGTTGGACCGAAGTCGCTGGGCCCTGCCACCACACCGCGGCCAAAGAAGAGCCGTCTCCTGCCCTTCGATGAGGCCTAGCACCTCACAGAAACCCCGTCTCCCTGCTGCTGGCTAGCAGTGCCCGGGGCCGCGTGGCCTTGCATCGGTGTGAGTTCCCCGCACTGTTCTGCAAGCTCCCCAAACAGCAGCTGAGCAGAGCGCTCTGTGCAGGAGGCAGCAGGCCTCTCCCCTGCGCGCTGCAGCCGGCCACAGCCGCCGCGCGCCCTCCACCTGCCCCCCAAGGCGGCAGGGAGCGTGCCCCGTTGCAGAGGGACATGGCCCTGTCTTCTGCCCTGTGTTCTAGCTGGCTCGGCACAACAAGGAGCTGCAGAGCATGCTGAAGCCAGGGGGCCAGGTGGATGGAGACGAGGCCCTGGAGTTCTACGCCAAGCACACGGCCCAGATCGAGGTAAAGTGGGGCGCGCCAGGCAAGGCCCATGCGGGCTGCACCAGTCCCACCCTTGGTGCCCAGTGGGGAGGGCCGAGGGCGCCCTGACTCCTGCCAAAGGCCCCGTGAGCAGGGGACAGTGAACAGACCCTCACTGCGAACCCTGACCAGGCCGTGGGGACAGTAGGAGGTATTATAAGAAAGTCCAGCAGAGGGACCCACAGTAGAGTGTGGTCAGAAGGTGGCTCGTGTGGGAGAAATGACACCTGAGCCCAGACCTGAAGGAGACTTGGGCTGAGACAGTTGGGGACTAGAAGGAAGAGCTGTTCAGCTGGGATGGGGCGTGGTGGCTGTGGGAAGCCTCTGTGGTGGGAAGTGCGAGGTGGGGTGACGAGCTGGGGCTGAGGGGACCGGGGGGAGGGGCCACGCCGGTCAGAAAGGAAGGACAGGAGCCAGCTCCCCGCAGTCCTGTCCGCGTCCCCAAGACGTGTGGACTCTTCCCTGGACAGCGTCGCACAGGGCAGTGGCAGCCAGACCCGCAGCAGACACGCGCCCCGCAAGCCTGCCTGACCCTGTGGGGGCTGAGCGGGCTCACGGCCCGGGCCAAACCGGGAGACCCGGGAATGAAAACAGAGTGGTTGTGTCACTTACTGGGCTATCAGGGCTGGGGCTGGGATTTTTAGCCCAGGCCTGGCCAACCCCAGGGCACTGGGTACATTTCGTGTCCCTGAGAATCAGGAGAATGGGCTCCCGCCCCCAGGCTCCAGGCAGCAAGGGCTGATGGGAACCGCACAGCTAAGACAAGGTCGCCCAGCCCGGTCGGGGCTCGGGGAGGACGGGAGTATGTCCTCCTGACTCCCCATCGTAGGTCTGCCCCTGCGTCCCCAAAAAGGTATGGGTAGACATTAAATGCTAAAGAGAAATGGCCAGAAACGGTGTCCCTAGCCCTCTAGCCCCCCATCTCTTGCGTTTCCCAAGGACATTGCCTGTGCATGGCCAGAGACCGCTGTTACCCCTGGGGGCTTTCCTCGCAGCCCTGGGGCTGGGAAGCCCTGGAACTGGGACTCAGTTCTCGCCAGGAGGCCCCTTGCTCCTGCCCTGTTACCTCCGAGCCCAGAGGTGCTTCCGAGGCCACAGCCACCTGTGTAAGGAGGGGCTGGCCTAGAACCCGCCTGGCTGTGTGGGGCCAGCAGGCTCTCGACAGTGGGAGGCTGCAGGTGGCCCCTGACCTGTCACCTGGGAGCCGGCCAGCGGGCAGACTCTGGCCCCGGCCCCACACTACACCTCCAGGCCGGGGAGGGTGGCCCAGGGACCAGAGCCAGTGTGATGGTGAGGCTTCCGTAACCTGGTCTCCAGCTGGACTTGGGAATCTGTGAGCTAAAGGCCCGTCTCCCCAAGTCTGCGGAACCAGGGCTGTGGGACCCGCCTCACTCTGGGAGTTTCCCACGATGGCTTCACCTGGCCGCCGCAGGCAGGGCGAGAACTGGATCTTCTCAGGACAGGTGTGGCCCGGGCCTCACCTGACCTCCCAGGCTCCTCGAAAGACAGATAAAGACAGGCTGTGCCCCTGTCGTACTGCACCCCAGCCCCCTTTTGAAATCTCTCCCGCGGGACTGTGACTCAGCGCAGCGTCTTAGAGTTTAAGCAGTCCTGACCTCGCTACCTCCTCTCTGGGGACTGAGCCAGTCTGGGAACGGTGAGGTGTCTTCCCCGCAGGGCCCGGCAAAGCCAGTTTAAGGAACAGTGAGTGCTACCCCAGCAGTGACTGGGCACACCGGTTTCTGCATCGTACATTTCAAATGCTGTGACATGTAGGAGGCAGGACGTCACTGCATGACCAGAGACCGCTGCAGGATAAACTGGATAAACCAAAGACCGCTTTTTAAAGTTCCTGTGTAGGGAAAATAACCCAGTTGTGCCACCTGAGAGAGGATCTCAGGTGGGTGTGTGCCCCGGGCCAGCCCGGCACTGTCCCATCCGATCGCCACCAGCCAGGCATGGCTGTTTAAGTTAAATACTCAGTCCCCGGTTGCTCAAGCCACATGGGACGAGGGGCCATGCTTGTGGACAGGACAGACAGACACGGTGCCACGTCATCACCTCAGGCTTCTACTGGGCAGCCCCAACCCAGAGCCCTGGCCGCCACGCACGCCACGCACACCACGCACAACCTGAAGTGCTCTGATGAGTCAGCCACAGGAGACCAACGGGTGGGCTCTGAGGTCAGAAACACACACCCGGGCTTACTGAAAAATGGTCAGCATGGCTCTGACAGGCACAGCCCGGCCTGTGAGTTGTACCCTCAGAGAAACCTCGAGAAAGGTCTGTATTACACTCCGTCTTGGCCACAGAGGCCGTGGCCAAGGCCCCGAGTGAAGGTGTCAGAAGGTGACGTCTGCGCCCACCCACCCCTAGATCGTCCGGCTCGACCGGACCATGGAGCAGATCGTCTTCCCCGTGCCCAGCATCTGCGAGTTCCTGACACAAGAGTCCAAGCTGCGCATCTACTACACCACGGAGCGGGACGAGCAGGGCAGCAAGATCAACGACTTCTTCCTGCGCTCTGAGGACCTCTTCAACGAGATGAACTGGCAGAAGAAGCTCCGAGGTGGGTCTGCAGCGCCGGCACAGCCACGCGGGGACCGGTGTCTCCCAGTGGGAGCAGGCCTGGTGTGATTCGAGACGTGTCCCACCTCTGGGTGCTCCTCGGGGTCACACCTGCCGACAGGCCCCCTTCCTGCAGCGTTGGCCCGAGGTGGGGGTGTGGTGTGCTCTGCGGGCACCTCTGAGGCCTGACTGTATCTGAACGGGAAGCCAGACCTCACCTGCCGTGGGCTGGCCCACCTGCTCAGAGGACACACCCTGCTCTGTCCGCGGGCAGCTCGGGTTCTCAGCGCAAGCACCGTGTGGCGGGCAGAGGGACCCTCTGCCCGTAGGCTGTGTCCCTGCTCAGCTGTGGGTTGAAATCACTCACCTAAAGCGCCCTGACGGGGCTGCCCAGGGCCCTTGGCCCCTGGTGTCCATTAGCGTGTCTGTGCGACCCTTCAGGGCAGCCCCAGCTGCTGTGACCAACTTAGCAGGGCCATTCTTGCTGCCGTCTGGCTTCTGATCTGAAGCCCAGGTTGAAGCTGCAGGCAGGGCCTTCGGGGCTTTCCTGTGGCCGGGGCTGCGGGAGGGAACTCTGCAGGATGGTCAGCTCCTGGGAACCTCTGTCCCCCTGCTGCCACCACTTTGCTCCTTCCCTCCCTCCCCTGCATGTGGCTGGTGGTAGATGGGCTGTGCACGCAGGTGGGCAGACCCCAGTCCCACCTTGCCCCCACTGCGTGTTTGGTCATCTCGAAGGGGCGCCTCATCGTCCAGCACTTCAGAGCACAGCATGTCTGTCTGGTCCCACCCATTCCTCACCCAACCTGTGCTTGGCACCCGCACCCCACTCGGTTCCACCTCAGGCCTCTCAGGGCCCCTTCTCCCCATGTCAGCGTGGCCTCGAGGCCGCCAAGGTCTTCATCTAAGCCCCCCGGACCGTGAGCAGAGCTGACCGTCTGCAGCGCGGTGTTGGGACAGTAGAGAGAAGGGCGCCCCGGAAAGGCCAGCACAGGCCCCACCCACGCTCCCTCTCCCGTACCCAGCTTTCAGTTCAAAGAGAAGAGAACTTCCTCGTGGTTGTTGCTGTGTCCTGCCCTGGGCTTTGCATGGCCCCGGCTTTAGGAGGTGACCCTAAGTTTGAGTACCCAGACGAGCACAGGCCTCGTCAAAACTACGATTTCACCCTGATCCACGGAGGGCCCACCAAGGCCGGCCAGGCTGACACGCCCTGTCCGCGCTGTGTTAGCAAACCCATGTCTTCTCTAGGCCTGCCCAGAGGCTGGGGAAGTGACCGGAAGGCTCTCCCCCGTTAAGGTGAGGTGGGGTGTCTTGTCCCCTCCTTCTCAGGTGGTGTCTTCAGCCTGATGTAAGAGGAAGCCTTGTCCACGGGCTGTGTGGCCCTGGGCTGGTGACTTAAGTGCTCCCAGACCCTGACCTGCGGGGCGGGGGGTGAAGACCACCTGATGGATGGATGGACGGACATTACACATAGCTAATGCCTTGTTTAGTCTTTGCTTCAAAACAGTTTATTTCAGTGAAGCGCAAACGCAGTTGTAGTTGTCAGTAACTGAAAGATTTTAATTGGCTTCAAAGCTACCTGCTGGCAAGCAAAAAATTGAAAATAATAATGGAATTAAACATGATTTGCCTATTGAGGGAAGGGAGAAATGTACTCATTACAAGTGCAACTGAAATGAAAAACGTTTCCCCCCAGTAGCTCGTTTCTCTGGTAAGGCGGCAGTAGACGTCGTCTGGCCAACCGTAAGGCCATTGCCCATCTTCCCAAGTGCGTCCCGGGGCTGCCGGGGCACTGGCCCCTCTGCCGGGCGCAGGCTGACACCGAGGCCCGAGACCGAGGGCGTTCAGTATTGTCTTCTGCGAGGGTCAGGAGGCACGGAACCAGGCCCCCCAGGAGCTGGTTCTACTCACATCCAACACACGTGCGCACACATGCGCACAGTGCACACTCCTGCATGCACACACATGCTGTCACACCCACAGACGCACGCATATATATACCTCCACATGTGTGCCCTCACAATGCACACCCACACGCGCATGCACTGAGCACGCATGTGCACACACAGTGCGCACACACACACACACCCCCGCACACACGTGCACACCCCACTATGCCCGCACACCTGCTCTGATGTCTGCTGAAGACCCTCTCCGCAGAGCAGCAGAAACCTCAGAGGGGCAGGGCTGAGTCGCACGCACTGACGCCGGCTGCTGGCGGCCCCCCTGCTGCCCTCACGCCCCAGAGCAGAGCCAGGGAGCCTTCCTCCTGCCGCAGGACCCTCTGATGCTCCTCTTAATGTCTTCTCATGAGCGCTCCACATGTGCATGCCGTGGAGGGGAGAGTGGCCCCCATGCGCCATCCCTGCCGCCCTACCCTCCTCTCTCCACTGGAGCATGTGCATTTGGGGCCAGGGAGCCAAGCAGAAATCGCCGCTGTCCCTGTCTGGGGCCCGCGGGGCCAACTCCGAATGCCGCCCGTCCGCCACCAGTGCCCACGCTTCTCAAAGGCTGGTTAAGCTCATGGGTCACCCTGGGCATCTCATCTGGTCCCAGAGCCCCGGGGGGAACTGAGACCTCAGTGTGAACCCCGGGCACCCCCGGATTCCACACCCGAGGGTGCCGGCCGGGCAGGCAGGGTTTCCACACTCCCCCTTTTCTCCTCCTCTTCCTTGCCCCCAAAGACAGCCTCTGTCTCAGCAAGTACTCCAGGCAGAAATAAGTCAATGTGATGTCCTGAGGAACCTGTGAGTCACCTTCGAACAACGATGGTTCTCACTGTTTTGGTGGCATCTGGAACAAAAGTGCCCTGTCAGGGCCGAGCAAGGGCGGGTGGTGGGACGGGGACGTGGGGAGGCGGGGCTCAGGCCCTGGCGGGCAGGGAGTGGGCCTGGACCCTCACGCGCCCCGTCCTGTCCCACAGCCCAGCCCGTGCTGTACTGGTGCGCCCGCAACATGTCCTTCTGGAGTGGCATCTCCTTCAACCTGGCCGTCCTGATGAACCTTCTCGTGGCCTTCTTCTACCCATTCGGCGGGGTCCGCGGAGGTACCTGTCCCCAGCTCCCGGGGGTTGCCGCAGCACTGCGGCTGTGGCCTGGGAGTGTCTGCGACACGAGGGACCCCAGCAGCCCACTCAGACAAGAAGAGGTCGCTCTCACCACAGGCTTAGCTTTCAGTCAGACTTAAAATAACATACACTCCTGTCCGCTTTAGTTGCCCAAGAAAGGAAGGAGGTACATGCTGTAAAACCCGGAAGCAATTAGCCACCTCCCTGTGTGTGTCGGGAAACTGCCTCAGAGAAGTGGGGACACTGACCAGAGTCACACAGCCAGTGAGGGGCAGAGCCGGGAATGCAGACGTTTTGTGGCTTGGGCCAGTAGATTTTTTCCCACACCATACTTCTGGGGTTGACTTCAGACCAAAGAATTTGTAAGAAATCTCTGGAATCTTTTTTGTTTGGGTGGGGGCAGGGCTTGAATGACTGGGGACCGCACATCCGTGGATGTTTAGTCTTGAGAGCTACGTGCCGTTGCCGTTGCTCACATAACTAACACGTGGGGTCTGGGGGAGGCGCCTCCCCAGGCGGTCCACAGTTTCGGAGCTGCCAGAGCTGCTTGGTAGGTCAGCTCACATACCTGTGTGACAACTGCTAGGAGGCACCTCGTGTGGAACGCAGGAGGGGGCCCCAAGTGAGACTCGCCCGGTGCCGGAAGGCATCAGCCCGAGCTGCTGGGCCTGGTGGTACGGGCGTGTCCATGCGGTAGGCGCTTGCTCACGTAACCACAGTAAATTTCAGGGCCGATTGGAGAGTGAGGACGTGTCATGTGACACTTGCGCCTCTAACTTGCCCATGTGCAGAGTTAACTTTCCTGTTTGGCCTTAAGTTACATGGAAGGCTCCGTTTGAGTGATTTTTTCCTCCAAAAAGCACCAGGTAAACCCAAGTCCAGGGGGAGTTGCCTTTTAAATGCTGTGTCAGGAATCCTAGGCTCTGGGGCTGCCGCACTCGGTGGCCTACAGAACTGCCAGGCTTTCTCCAAGGGGACACCTGCCTGAGCTGAGTGGGCAGTCAGGAGGCACGAGGGACCCTGGTCAGAGGTGACAGAGCGCAGGCCTCTGTTTACCCAGGGCGTCTTCACGGGCCCCCAGCACAGTCTTCAGCCATGACCTGGATGTGTTTGCCTTTACCCCCATTTTTTTCAAATATATGGGGTCCGGCACAAATAGCGCGCCTTTTTTACTACAAAGCCTTTTACTACAAAATCATAAGCCTGTAATTCTGTAACATAACAACATCACACTCACTCACACCATATGACGTTTTAGGTGACATGTTCAAATTGCTGTCCATCCTGTGCGAGACGTTCCCATGCCCTACCCAGCACCCTCAAGCAGGCCTTTCTTCTGCCGGACCCTGTATTTAGCACGGGTTTTTGTGCATCCCGACCATTTTCTTCCCCGGTCCCTGTGACAGCACCGGGTCTTGTGTCTGGGGACAGGTCGACAGCACCCCTCCACTTCAGTGACAAGCCCGGTCCAGTGGATACCTGGACTTAGTGCAGACCCGGTCCTGCCACTCCTCTGCCGTCACGTGACTGGGCAGCCACTGCAGGTGGCCCTCCTCGTCCCCTCCGCCAGACTCTAAGGGACGCACACCAAACCAGCAGCTTGGAAGCCTTGGCACCAATTTGGAAATCCCCACGGGGTTCAGGGAAAATGGCTACTGCCCCTCAGGATCTCTGGGGCACCCTGTCTGCTGCACATCCAAGTTTGCGACCCACTGAGTGAGGTGACTGTTAAAGGTCCTTCCAGCTGTGCGGTGGTGGCCCTCCTGTGACATGAGTTCGACTGCTCTGTAGGAGGCCAGGGTTCTGGTTTGGTCAGTGGGGGCCTTGAAACTCCGCGCTGAGGGGCTCCCCAGAAAGCACAGTTAGACCTCCTGGGAGAGAAGAGGCCGATCTAACCTAGGGACGCTCTCGCCATTGTCCAGCGACTGAGGTCGCCACCAACAGCAGTTCACTCGCAGGGGCTAGTTTTTTTCTTCTGTGAGATGTGGTGGCATCTGCCGTACGCACCACTAACCACCTCCAGCAGGAGGGTTACTTGGTCCCTGCCTACAGACAGGACCTGGTTGCTAACACGAAAGCATCTCTTTGAGATCAGTATTCGTTCTTGTCGAACCCTAAAACCAGGATTTCCAAAGTGTCCCTTTCGGATGTGGGTCACGACCTCGTTATGTGTGCTGATCGCTTCCTGTGACTTCCCCGGCCTGTGGCTGCCAACAACACCGTGGCCTTAAAAGCTCCTCTCAGAAGTGTCGGTATCATCCCCCCTTTATCTCAGGGCTGATGCATCTTCCAAAAGCTTGGGCATCTTCAGGCGTCTTACCACCTCTGTGAGCGTGTACTCCGAGTAAAGCAAACACGGCGGCACTTTTTAAACTTCCTTTTCATTGGAATTCCCAAATGCGTACGTGAGTAGGAAGAACAGTGTCACTAGCTGCCGTGGCTCCCAGCAGCAGCGACGGACATTCTTCCCGTATCTTGTTTCACCCACCCTCCCACTATATTTTCTGAAACATTTCAAAGTCTAGACGTCTTGTTTCGCCCATGAATATGTCAGTGTGCGTCTCTAACTTAGGAGGGTATTTTAAATACGTACAATCACCGTGCCATCATCCCAGCTCACAGAATTAACAGGAGACCATGTAACAGCCTGTTCATTTTCACGTTTCTCCAGTTGTCTCAGAGATGTCTTTCTACGATGGGGTTTTATAGTGTCGCTTTTTAACGCAGCTTCTCGTGTGGGGGCGAGAGCAGGTTTTTACCCGGGCCCCTTCCGGCCCTGGGTGCACACGTCCCACCACGCACGTTTATTACATTGGGGTCCTAAGAGGCGGCTTAAGATGGCGATTAAGCACTTGAGAAAGTGAAAGGCAAGCCATAGACTGGGAGAAAGTGTTTACAAAGCAAGTGTCTGACGAGAGGCTTATACCTGGAATGTCCAGGGAATTCTTACAACTCAGTCGTTAAAAGGCTGCCCAGTTAAAATCGTGGGCAAAAGATTTGATCAGACACTTCACAAAAGACGTCCAAACAGCCAGCGCGCACATGAAGAGATCGTCAGCGTCACTTGTTACCAGGAAAGCGCGAGTGCCACCCGCAGCGACGCGCCACGCCAGCCTGCTAGCAGGGCGCCCACTGGGAAGGCTAACAACACCGAGTCCTGGTGAGGCCAGGGGGCAAGGGGAACCCCATACGTTACTGACGAGGAGGACAGGATGGCTCAGTGTCACATAAAGTTGGACATGTGCTTAGGATCCAAAAATCAGCTTCCACGTTGTTAGTTGTCCAAGAGAAATGGAAATACATGTCCACGCCAAGGTTTGTGTTTGAACGGCCCCAGCTGCCTTTTTTGTTATAACCCAAAATTGGAAACAAGCCAAATGTGCCTTCGTTCCCTGCTGAGTGGGTAAATAAATTGCGGGCTGGGCGTACCATTGAAGAGCTCTCAGCAACAGAAAGAATAAAATGTTCATACACACAATAACCTGAATGAATCTTTAAAAATTGCTAAGAGAAAGGATTTAAAAAGACTCCCCACTGATTATTTTTTCCATTTTTTATGGAATTCTGGACAATGCAAAGCTACAGTGAGAGGAAGCAGTCAGCGGCTGCCTGGGGGTGGGGGCAGGGCAAGTCACCCGCTGAGGGGGCACCAGGGGGCCTTTCAGTGACGAAAACGTTCTGTGCCCTGCTCGTGCTACGTGCCGCCACTCGTGGCGGGTCCGTGACTACAGAAGCTGCGCCGGTTCATCTAATTGTGCACGTAAATTTGTGGATTTTGCTCTTGGCTGTTCTTCCGTGGCGGTATAGGGCTGTGAACTTCGGAGGCTATGTCGCCTCCAGCAAAACCTGCCACCCAAGACTCGGCTTTCTCCAGAGCAGCGATTTTCAACCTTTCTCATCTCACGGCACACATAAACTAACAACTATAATTCTGCAGCACACCAAAAAATACATTTTTTTTCCAATCCGACAAAATAAAAAAAAAGGGTTAATTTTTATTCACGCACATCGGACAGCTATCGTGTTGGCTGTTGTCATTTCTTTTTCTCCTTGACAACCTAAGGGACAAGGGGTCAGTGCCCCTGACTAAACAGTCAGGTGTTGCATGATTTACAAATTCTGGCGGCCCGCCGGTCGAAATCGCCATCCTTGAGTGAAATGGTGGTCATCACACGGACCACGTAGGCGGGCAGAGGGGGTCAGACAGGCGGTCAGCAACGTAAAGGGCTTACGCGACAGCGCACCGTTGTCGAGCCCCCAGGAAGTGACACGCCTGCCTCAATAGCCATTTCCTGAGTAAAGAACTGCTGCCCCTTTGCGCCCAGCTCTGGTCGGGGGGAGGCGAGCGGCTGGGCCCGGGCAGCAGGGTCCCGGAGAAAACGAGCCCCGCGGGGGTGCCTCCCCGGACCGGGCAGCCCGCGGGCTCGGGAGGAGCTGTCCTCTGCAGCCCGGCACTGGGGAGAGAGGCGCTCCTTTATGTAAGTGGCCTTAATCACCGCACACTGCTTGTTTACATCTGAAGGAGACTCGAGAAGTGACAGCATTTGAAATAGAGGTGGTTTTTAATGAGCGTTTTACAGAGCTGTATTTTTAGCCACGTTGGCTCATGTTATATAACCGAGCCGTCTCGTGGGACACTGTAAATAGAACTTGCAGTAGCGAGAGATGACAAAAACCGGGATCAGCTCCGACTGCGAGGATAATCTGATTGTAGGATGGCGCTGGCGGTGCGGAAGCTGCCTCCCCCTCCCCTGCAGGAGCCCGATCCAGGCGGGGGCCTGCGCTCCTACACGCCTTTAATAGACATCCGAAGCTTGGGGTTCCCATTTGCCTTCCCTGACAGAGAAGTGGGACACATGCCTGAGTCTCCCATGTGATGGGTGCCTGTCAGGTGCCAAGTGAGCGCTAGGAAACAGTGTCCTGTATGGGCGACCAGGGGACACAACTAAGAGAACGAAGGACCCCTGGGCACATAGGAGGCCGGGGGGTGGGGGAGAGGCTTCCCGGAAGAGGTGGTAGCTGAGCGCACACCTAAGGTGACCAGGAAAGGGAGAAGGCTGTCCCAGGCAGAAGGAACAGATGTGCAGGCGAACCCACGGAGATGACTGTTTATGTCCGGGGCAGACAATCGGAGACAACAGTTGGGGCAAATAAGACCAGAGAGGTGATGGAGGAAAATGCAGTTAAACCCCTGCTGACCCATCCCCCGGGGCACGCTGGGAGCTCGGCTCTGTGACACCTGCCTTGTCTCCGCAGGGACGCTGGAGCCGCACTGGTCAGGGCTGCTGTGGACGGCCCTGCTCGTCTCTCTGGCCATCGTCATCGCGCTGCCCAAACCCCACGGCATCCGGGCCTTCATCGCGTCCACGATCCTCCGGCTGATCTTCTCCGTCGGGTTGCAGCCCACGCTGTTTCTCCTGGGAGCGTTCAACGTAAGCACGCCACCCCCGGAGCCGCGTTTCTGCCGCGGTGCGGCGGGGAGCGCCTTCCCCTCTGGTCCCCAGAAGCTCGGCCTGTGCTCGCAGTGCAGACAAGTCTCGTTTGGGTCACCTGTTAAAACAGCATCGCAAACAGAGCCGCGGGTGGGCCTCGCAGGGGAGCGGGCGCGGCCGGCCTCCTCCTCCCTGGGCAGTCCTCTCAGAATTCGGCGGGAAGAGCCGAGCCGCTGAGATGTAAATCAGTTCTGCCAACCTGGCCACAGGCTTGCTGGGCACAGAGGTTCTGGCCAATAAATCCAGTGATCAAATAGGAACACAGCACCCCGTTCTGTGAGGCCACACGGAACAGGAGTGGCGAGAGGAATGTTTGCACAGGGAGGGAGTGGGCAGTGAGCTCAGGAGACTTGGTGATTTTACAGCTGGGGGCACATTTAGAATTGCTGTTTCAATACAGTTGAGAGATAGAAGCCTGGTGCATGATGGGAGAATCCTTAGGAAGTGGAGGTGGCTGACGTGAGGTAGGCACCATACCAGAGGTTTCAGGTGAAAGGAAGGAAATTTGGCATGTGAAGCCCTGCCTTCTAGAGGTTTCTGCCCTGAGCGTACGTGGACGCTGAGGGAGGTCTCTTTCAAAACTGGGAGGGATATTGCAAACTAAGCTTGATATCGTACTTCGTGCAACAGCAAATGTCCCCAGAGGGTGTTCGGATGGCAGAGGCAGCAAGGACCTCAGGGGAGAAGAGCCCCCTTCAAGCCAATGAGCTTGGGCGAGGAGGCGGGAGGCTGTGTCCCCACGAAGGGAAAGGCACCAGGACGGGCGGGACCTGGTCCTGCCCAGCGACCCGGCAGGCGGCCGTCCTCCCCGGTCAGCGTTTCCGAGGCTATTCCAGGTGACCCCTCCTAGGTGGGAAGGGAGTCCGTGCCCACGTGGGAAATGCAGGAAAGGCTTTTACTACCGACTTTCTCAGACTGTAGTGACGTGCCGACGTGGGTCACGCTCTTCGAGAAAGGGCACTGGTGTGCTGGTGTTTCCCAGGCTGCTTTACCTGTACATTTTCTCACGTATGACTTGGCATTAGTGTTGCCTGCGATACAGGCTGGGACAGTGTCTTCCTGGAAGAGGAAAATGACTCAAGTGTTTTTGGGCAAAGAAGTGATATGTACAAAGGAGCACTCGAGAAAACTTTGGGGGCAGCGTGTTGCGTGGATTCAGCAGGAGGGGCTGGAGGCGGAGGACCGTGGGGGTTCTGGTAGCATTTTAGACAAGGCGTGACAAGGTGACAAGCGTGCGTCTCAGGCACAGTGCGGAGTGCATCGGCAGGTGCGGGGGTGTGGTCCGGGCCTCTCGCCTGAGGTGGCCTGGGGCCTGGCCGGGCTCTTTTCTCCGGCAATGGAGGTATTGCCATCTCGATGGAGGGACGAAGGCGGCCACTGTGACTCCAGATTTTCCATCCCAGGTGCCGGGGAGAAGAGCGCAGCCCGCCGAAACGAAGTCATGCAAAGACTTTGTTTGCAGGGCGGAAGCACACTTAAATTGTTGATTTGGGGGACCCGAGGTGAGAAGACAAGCTACTGTGTTGGCCGCGGTCCGTAGAAATACATGAGCAGAGTGACGAAGGTGCGCCAGAGCTGGAAAAGGGAGTGCGCCCGTGTCACCAGCAGTGAGACAGGGCCATCGGGGAAGGGACACGGGATGGACAAAGAAATAAAAGGGAACTCTCCCAGCCTGTCAGAGGTTGTCTCCCATGGGCCGTCACCCTTGTGGGCCTGGCCCCACTCCTTTAACGCGGGCCAGTTCGGGCAAAGACTCAAGTCAGACCGTGAACGGCCACTTGTAATAACATCAGCAGGGTGGGGTACGCAGTGCTGAAACAACTATCAGAAGTAATTACTCGAGGGCATAAGAAAGAGGAACGCCCACACGGGGCAAACGGGAGAAAAGAGACGAGCTGTGGACGCACGGAATGCTGAGCTGGTGAGACGGGTGGGACCCGCATCCAAGCTCCCGGGCGCCCGGGACATGGGGCTGAGAGCCAGAGCGGAGTTGCGCTGGGCAGCGTCCCTGGGGAGTGGGGACAGGCTGACTCGGGAATAGGCCGGAGCTGCCAAGGGAGAAAGGGTGACCACCAGGGCACAGGTGTGACAGGGCGAGGGGTCCAGGGGAGCGGCTGCTGCATTCTGGGGGACGGCAGGGCCCTGGTGGGTTCGAGGTCCTGGGAGGTCAGCCAGAGTAGGGCCTTTTTTTTTTTTCCCCTCTGAAACTGCATCGACAGTTCTCCCAGAGCCAGTGATACTCTCCCCCTGTGGAAGATGCTGCTGGGGTAGGTATTAGAGGAGACGCCACTGGTGGACTGAATGCTGACCTGTCGGAGCAAGCCCGGCGTGCTCTGTGAGCCCGGCTTCCTCGCAGATCAGATCGCAAGGAGCACGCTGACGCCCGCCCCAGCTTAGCTGGCAGCTGTCCGTCCACAGCTCTGGGCCAGCGGCTGCGGCCGCACAGGGGGCCTTCACTGGGCACAGCCAAAGACCTTGCTCTCTGGTCTTTCCCGAGTCCGGCCACCAGACACAGACTGCAAGGCATGGGGGTCCCACCCAAGGTGGGACCGTACCACACAGTAGGTCAGCCTTCAGCAGCAGGTGTCAGAAACCTGACCCGCTCAGTCTGAGTAAAGGAGAGAAGACTGGTTCAAGTGGCTGGGAGTCCGGAGCCCGGCTTCGGGTGTCGCTGCGATGGGGGCCCGGGTGGCGGCGGCAGGGCCCGCTCTCTGGGCCCCTCCAGGTCAGGGCTGGTGGTTCTGGGAGGCTCCATGTGGGGCCAGCACAGAGACTGGCCGCGTCAAGCCCGTGTTCTCTCAGGTTCAGGGTCAGGGGAAGGGACAGAATCGTCTTTGCTGCAGTCCCCGGGAAGACCTCTGTGGGTTTCATTGGCTCCGTGGGTCCTTTTCCTCCCCTCGAACCCGTCCTTACTGCCAGTGGGCGTAATGCTCTGAGCGGCCAGGATGGAGCCCCCACCCCCACCCCTGCACCCCGTACCTCAAGGACTGATAGAGGGAAAGGAGGAGTTATTCCTGGGAGAGGAGGTGGGGAAGAGGACCCACCCTGCAGTCCCTTCCTTTTTTTTTTACCCCAAGAAGTTTTCATTTTCCCTGTGAAATTAGAAGCCACGGGAGGGAGACAGGACTGCCTGCTTCTCGTTAAGTTTCAGCCCTGTCAGGCCCACAGCGTAGCAGAAACCCAGCAGACGCCTTCAGCCACGCTGGCTATGGCGGGAGTGGGGCGGCGGGGGCCAGGCGGCTTCTGTGTTTGACTAACTCACCCAAGAAGGTTAGAAATGATTCACGTCTCATTTTGAAAAATCGTAATTTCAGTTTGTGTTAATTTCATTTGTGTCGTATACAAGTGCCGCTTGGTCACTGTGGCACACGAAGTCATTCGGCTCCGGTGTGACTTGCCACATACCTGAAAAGCAGGGTAACGAAGTGACTTAGGTCCGCAACGTGGTCCGCAGCAGGCTCGGTGGTCCCTCAGCGTGGACGGGAGCTTGGTGGGCCCCGTCACTGGCCGGTGTCCCCGTGAGACACTCGGCGCCTGACTGGTCCTCCCATTCCCAGGTCTGCAACAAAATCATCTTCCTCATGAGCTTCGTGGGCAACTGCGGGACCTTCACCAGGGGCTACCGGGCCATGATCCTGGACGTGGAGTTCCTGTACCACCTGCTGTACCTGCTGATCTGCGCCATGGGGCTGTTCGTCCACGAGTTCTTCTACAGCCTGCTGGTGAGCACCCGGCGCTGGGCGGGCTCGCTGGGAAACTAGGGGAGGGCGCCGCTTCCCTCCCGCGGCGGGCCCCCCGGTAGGGGCAGTCGCCCCCCACCCCCACTCCGTGGCATTGGCAAGAACCGCGGAAAGCCAGCCACACCAGCTGCCGGGAGCCCTGCGAGCACGGCCACACGGCACCAAGACAGATCAGACCTTGGTCTTTTCGTAGGAGACGGTCACCACAGTCTCGGTCAGGACACGCGTGACTTCATTTTTCTTTATTTCTTAGACTCTGCCAGTGCTTGCCAAGGGGAATACTTTGGAGACTGTCCTCTTATCGCAGCTCCCGGCGAAAGCCTGTAGGGACGGTAGGAGCAGGGGCGGCGGCCACACCCCCCTGATGCTGATGAAGGGCCAATAGGTATACGGTCCAGGAAACCCCGGTAGCGGTGGCTCTGTTCCCATCCGAGCCGAGGGCTCTCGTGCGTTGACAACCTGTAACGTGAGCGGTCCCGTCCCCTTCCTCCTGAGCAGGTCTCTGAATTCCACACCAAGTGTGTTGTCCTCTCCTGTCTTTAGAGGGAACTGAGACCAGCAGAAACCATTTCCCTTCACCCCCACCCAATAACAGGAGGCACGGCCCTGACCTGTCTGCAAGCCAGACCGTCCGTGAGGGGCGGGAAGCATGACAGTGTCCGTGGGGATAAAAAATGTCGACTCCGGCTGGGGCATCTGCGAAAGCAAAGAGGAAAGGAAGCTTTTCTAGGAGGAGGTCTCCGCATGGTCTTGGGGCTGTTGCCTCGCTATTCTGTGCCTCGGTTTCCCCAGCTACGACATGAGCGCCATGCATCTCCCCACCCGGGCTGTCATGGGGGTGACGTGTGACTGTGCACACCGGGACCTTAGAAGTCGCTGCCGCACCCGCGTGCTGCGTGGCTGCGCGTGCTTCTTTGTCGTTGCTTGTGCCCCGCCCCCCGCCTTCCCCCACGGGAGTCGCCGTCCCGGTCAGCAGGTTAGCTCCCTCCTCAGCCGTGGCCTTCGGCTCTCTGCCCTCGCTGTCACACAGCTCTGGCTAGGCTAAGCATTTAGACAAAGGGGTCTCTGGGTACACTTGGGATGGCCTCTCTGTGGCCCCCTCTGGTCACTGTGTGTGTCAGAAGCCCTCAGGGCTCTGTGCATATCTCTGCCTCCTTGTCTCCTGCAGCCCTGTCCCCCGGTGGGGTTCTGGTTAGGGAGTCAGGGAGACCTCAGTCTACAGTCTGGCCAAGTCCCGTCCCCCGTTGGCAGGAGGCAGAGCCCAGTGGGCAGTCTGTCCTGTCCCTGCTGAGGGGTCTCAGGGGCCAGGAGGGCCCCCTGCGGACAGTGCCACCTCTCCTTGGGAAAGTTTGGCTTTTCCTGCAGTCTGTGTCCAGCTGGCTTTGTTTCCTTTTCTGTCCACTCGCGTGTCCTTCTCTGGGTCATTTACAATGCCAGCAGTGCCAGCGCCAGATGTGGGGGCCGTCACGGGGAGATTAGCTGGCACCGTCCCTGCCCTTGCAGGCCTCACCGTCCTGAAGACGAGGTGCTGCCTGGTGCTCAGGGTTCGCTGGGAGCCCCTTTGAAAACCCTTTTCCCCAGCTGCCTTTGAGGCAGATGACATCTGCACACCACGGGTGGTGACTCTGGGGCACAGCCTCGGCTGCCCTTCCCCAGGTCTGTGACCCTGGCATTCCCTGCCGCAGCCCACCGCGCTGCCCTTAGATCCAGCCGTCACCCAGTGAGCGCCGCTCCGAGCTCAGTCCGCTCCTAGAGAAATTCATTTAAACAGAATCGAACTTGACTGGGGCTGGATGCCTCTCGTAGGCACTCTGGGGTTTTCTCAGCTGTGTGTGTCTTCATTTGTCCATGACCTTCAGTGTGGCAGGGGGTACATTGTACGTCCTCCTGGAAGGCGGCGAGGCAACATTTGTTTCAGTTGTAACATCTAACCCAACGACTCCACTTGCGGAAGTTCGCCCAGAGCTACCCAGACAAGTCCGTGTCGGGGCGAGTACGAGGTGGTCAGCAGCCATTATTTTTAGTGCCGTTTGATTGAAAACACTTGACTGTTAAAAAAAAAAAAAAAGCTATCGCTTAAGTCAGCCTGGTTTTTCATGCAATTCACTGTATTTCAGTGAAGGTGAGCGATCGTGGAAACGTTTGGGATTGCCTGTGTATGACAGTGTAAGATTTTCGTAAGCATACGGATGCACGTGTGACATCTTTTCAAATGCGGTCAGGCCGAACGGCAATGACTCGTCGGGTAGTTGTCTGTACGCAGTGGGGTTCCTAGCGATTTTTGGGGGGCAGAAGTTGTGCTTTTCTGTGGTTTCCAAGTTGTCCCCATGGAGCACGTATAATCGTCTAATTGGAAGAAAACTTTTCCTCCCTAAAGCCCTACGTGTCTGTTGCTCCAAAGTCAGAAAGGATAATGAGTGAAAAGAAAGTCCATCTGCCCCTCGCATGCCCTGGGGGCTGCGTGCTGACTACGTTCTGGGCCACAGAAAGGCTGTCATTTGTCATCTGAAATTGCCCTCCCGTCCTGGGTAATATTGAACCCGCATCCCCATGAGCCTCCTGTGCCCTTTGGGGGGCTCGAGCTCTTCCTCACCCCCTCCTGAGTTTCCTGCTTCCCCCAGGGCCCTTCTCTCTGGCCTTGGGGCACAGGTGCCTCATGGAGGCAGAGGGCCAAAGGGACCAGAAAGTGACCTCAGATGTAAAACCCTACCTTGGAGGCAACTGGAAGCTCAGCTAGCTCAGTCCGGGGTCTTACAGACGAGGACACTGAGGTTTAGCAAGGGGGCCTTCAGGGCTCCATAAACTCCTACAGCAGATGAAAAGCAGAGTTGGGGTTCAGACCCTCCTCCCCTGACTCACTTGGCTGTGCCCAAAGCCGCAGTGGGGGCAGGTGGCTCCTTCAGGACCAGGTGGCCGTGCAGAGGCCAGGTCAAAACTAGCCCCCATCCCCCAACCCCCAGTCTGAGAACCGCCCCGTAGTGCCCGCTCCAGCCCCTCTCTGCCACCCCTCCAGCCAGGCCTCTGCGCGCCTGTGGCAGCCAGCCTTCAGTCCCCCACCTGCAAGGCTCCACAGTGGCCCCCCCGTCCCCCATGAAGCCGCCTCCTTGCCAAGAGTGGGCCCCAGGCAGAGGGCAAGCCCAGGTGCGGGCATGCCGGGACCTCAGGGCCGCTGTCCCCCTGAGGGTGTAGGGAGGCTTAGGCTTCCTGGTGTCCTTGCCGCGAGCTATCTCTGTGACCTTGGCCTGGTCTCTTTATCAGGAAATTAGTAATAATTACTATTTATCGTGTACTTGCTCAGCACATAAGTGGGACCGTGGGCCAAGTACTGCGTACCTATCATTGATTAGTCTTTGCAGTGACTCACTGTCCTACATTCTGCAAATGAGGGCACGGGGGCCCCGAGGTCAACGGCGCTGGCCGCGGCAAGCAGCGGCGCCGGGCAGAACCTCTGAACTCCGGAGTCCTTGCTGCCCGCCCCGCCCCGCCCCTCCAGGAGGGCGACGGCAGGGCTTCCCGGCCCGACCTCCAGGGCGGCCCTTAGGGGGCGCTCAATAAGTACTCCCCAAGTGAGCGCACGCCTGGCCTTCCCCCACACCAGCTTCTTCCCCAGACTCACTGGGACCGCCCTGCCCATCCCTGTCTCCAGGCCTCTAAAGCGAATGTGTACCCCCGAAGCTGCTCCCGGTCCCCTTGCTTCTCTGGTCGCTTTTTCTCACTTTTCCCATCTCGTTTTCCACCACAAAGACGGGCACATGAGCAGTGGCAGGGGACAGGATGACGCTTCCGAGTGTCCGACCCTCGTTGTGGGGTACGGTCGAACCTCTGATAGAGGGGCGTCTTCAGGCCACCCCCTCATCTTCTTTTTGTTTGCTTTGAAAGCTCTTTGATTTGGTGTACAGAGAAGAGACCCTGCTGAATGTCATCAAGAGCGTCACCCGCAACGGCCGCTCCATCATCTTGACGGCGGTGCTGGCCCTGATCCTGGTGTACCTGTTCTCCATCGTGGGCTACCTGTTCTTCAAGGACGACTTCATCCTGGAGGTGGACCGGCTGCCCAACGAGACAGCTCTGCCAGGTGGGCTGGGGTCTCGCTGGGAGGAGGCACCCTGATGAGCCGTAGAAAACCCCGACAGGAGCGACATGGGCATCTCCCAGAGGGTGGGTTTCGGGTCCAGGCTTAGTTCTCGTTTTATCAAAGGGGCGGTGTGGCACTGGTTGGCCAAAAAGTCTGTGTGGTTTTTTTCTATAAAATAAAAGACACATTTTTCATTTTACCAATACCTTTATTGATTGGGATATTTTTGAGTATGTCGGCTGTCTCCCACGCAGCAGAACGTGGATTGCTCTCGATTAATGTCTTGATTTGATCGCTGTGAAGTTCAGCTGGTCGACCTGACCGTGGAGCATTGTCTCACAAAAAGTCTCCAGCACGAAACTTCACAAACCGCTTTTGACACGTTCAGTCTGTCACAGCACCTTCTCCATACACCGCACCAATCTTTTTTTGCATTTCAGTTTTGCATTTTTACCTTTCTAAAAATAATGAAGCATAATACGCTGAAAATGTTGCTTATTTTCTTCCATCTTCACTGTTACAATGGCAACACAAAAATTTACCAATTTTGATGCTTTTTTAAATGCACGCCGATACGACAGCTGTCACAATATAATCTAACAAAATTGTTTCGAGTGAAGTTAAAAACAACTGAGCACTACTAGAGCCATCGTGCGGAAAAAGTGGACAGACTCTCCGCCGACCCCACATATCAGATGCTAAGTGTGAGCATCCAGCTTCTGCACGGAGTTTGTTCACTGCAGTCATATTTTAGAATAGCACAGCTTTCTCATGAAGCAGTCTGACCACATATATATTGAAAACATGGGCATAGGCACCCCTGCGGCTTAGGAAACTTGCAGCTAGAGATTTCCGCTGGAAGGAAAGCCAGCTGGCTGCACGCAGGAGCAGACGTGGATGGAAGCGTGTTTGCGGCCGAGGGAGACTGGAAGCATCCGAACTCCAGCGTGTGCTCCGTTAGTGAAGGGCCACCCCGGGGCCCTGCAGGTGTGAGGCATCTTTATGACCCTCCGCAGCACAGCACCCACAGATGGGGAAAATTGCAGAACAGCTACAGTAGGGTCATGTGTGTTTTTGTTTGTTTGTTTGCTGTAAATTAAAACCCTGACGTCTCTTAAAATATGGAAGCGTATACCTCAGACTGCCAGCAGTGGCCAGCTCTGGGCTTGCTCTACACACAGTTCACCGCAAACTCCTGTTCTTTGTCTCTACAGAGATTTCCGGTCTGAAAAGGAAAAAAGAATGGTCACATCCTTGAGTGGCACCCAAGGGTTCTTTTCCCTCAGTTAAAATACTTGAAACTACTAAGCGAAATATTACTGGTTTTTCATCAGGTAGCCAGGCACCTGCGTCCAAGGAACCCGCTAGAACAGTGGAGACTAAGCCAGGCCGCCTTTGCCCCCTCCCACATGCTGCGTGTCACTGCAGCCTCCACGCTGACACAAAATGGCATTTACTGCAACCATCTCAGTCTGAAGCGCACCAGTCCGACCTTGGACTCCCACTCGTGCCCGCTGGCGGCGCTGGTGCAGGCTTGGCGTGAGCCGGGCAGGAGTCCGCGTGCCCGGCCGTGTTTGTCAGTTTCAGCTGTTTGCCTTTAGGGTTGAGGAGGTGCTACTTAAGTGCGAGGTTCCTAGTAGGCCTGCAGGAACTGACACTCCTGGCTCCTCTCCCGCCCAGATCACCGAACGCAAGCGTAAATTGCATCTCCGCTTGGAATTTATGTGCGCGACTGTAGGGTACCCATCTGCTGCGACCGTGCCTCATAAAATGCCCTTCTCTTCCCCCAGACGGCCCCGAGAGTTTGGCGAGCGAGCTCCTGTACTCCGACGTGTGTAGGGTGGGGACCGGGGAGAACTGCTCCTCTCCTACACCCAGAGAAGGTAGGACCGTACAGAACAGCCTCGAGCCCCGCGTCAGGGCCAGGCCCCTGCAGACGCACAGGTGGTGCCCGAGACGTTGGAGTCAGAGGACGCGGAGTCTCTGTCCGGAAGCAAAGGGGAAGGCTGCGGGGGCAGAGGGGGACGAGGGGAAAGAGGTCCCCACGGGACGCTCCACCGATTCAGCCAGCGTTTCCTGAGAGCCCACTGCTTGCCGGGGACCAGGCTGTCCCCTAGGACCTCACCAGAACGGGGTGGGGGAGGCAGGCAGGCAGGCAGGGGATTACTTGAGCGTTGTTAAGTGCCGGGAATAAGGATGGAATGCAGAAGATAGGCACCGGCCCAACAGTGCAGCAGGAGTATCCCCAAGGAGGTGACAGCCAGGCCAAACCGGCACAATCACGGGCGCAGGCAGGATGGGGGCGGGGGCCAGGCA
Source organism: Mormoops blainvillei (assembly GCA_004026545.1). Taxonomy (NCBI): domain Eukaryota; kingdom Metazoa; phylum Chordata; class Mammalia; order Chiroptera; family Mormoopidae; genus Mormoops; species Mormoops blainvillei. Next base: position 146,275 of record PVJD01003250.1, on the reverse strand, counting down.
TCTCCCCACCCCTTCCAGGGAGGGAGGGAACAGCCTCTCCGAGGCTTGGCGGTAGGTAGACCACAGCAGGTTTAGGGAGATGCGGGTTCTGAGGAAGAAGAGTAGCAAGAAATAAAGCCAAAGCAGCTGACAAAGGACCAGGTCATGAAGGGTCTTACATGTCAGGCTAAGGAGGTTAAATTTCATCCAAAAGGTGACTGGAGGTTGTTCAAAGTGAAGTGATAAGATGAGACGACGTGTTTTAGCAAGACCACTGTCACTGCAGCTGGAAGAAAGAGCAAAGGCAGCAAGCCAGGGGAGAAGGGAGACCAGGGAGCGTGGACCACCTCCAACACAGAGTGGCCCGCCCAGAAACCTACTGTATGTGCTGCTGGGTTTAGCCCTCCCGGCATCCCCAGGCAGGAGCCTGGGTCCGGTGGCCGTGCCGGCAGCGGGGAGCAGGGGCTTGTGGCTCAGAGTATTAGCGGCTTCTCTAAGGTCAGATGCCTACTCAGAGCTGAGACCCCAGCTTAAAATCTGAAAAGGACAGAGCATGTTTCAGATTTAGTGGTGGGAAGGGCAGTTCTGACGTGGCTCGAGACATGTGCAGGGGGCAGTGATAAAAACAGAACCTCCCCAGACGACTTCGGCTTTTCCAAAGGCAGAATGTGACGCCTGAGCTCTTCCCTCTCTCTCTCTCTCCCTTTCTCTCTCTCTCTGTCTCCACCCCCACCCCCAACCCGCTCCATCCTATGCCTCGCAGTGACAGAGCCGCCCCCTGCCGAGGAGACGGAGCAGGACCAGGAGCACACGTGTGAGACCCTGCTGATGTGCATCGTCACCGTGCTGAGCCACGGGCTGCGGAGCGGGGGCGGCGTGGGGGATGTGCTCAGGAAACCGTCCAAAGAGGTGGCTGCATTCCCGGGGAGGGCACGGAGGGCCACTGGGCAGTGGGCTGGGGCGCAGACAGAAGCCACACGGGCAGCCCAGGGAGCTCCTTGGGGCACCTGCCCTCCCTGTGGGATACATGGACACCAGGCAAGGGGACCAGTCCCCCAGGCACACCTTAGTGACCGTTTCCAAGGGTGGGGTCTGGCCCGACTGGCCACACTTCCGCGCTCCGAGCTCCCAGGAGACCCCCCCACCTACACGAACGGGTCACTGAGCACGGCAGAGTTCAGTTTAGACGCAGGGTGTGCAAAGAGACTCTGGTGGCTGTTCAAGTTTGACACCCTGTTTGAGTTCTGCCAGGGAAGGCAGACGGGTGATGGCGGGCGTCGGGGGGCACCCCGGGTGTCAAAACGGGACATCTGCCTGGGGCGCATGGAGTCCTCCCTGCTGCCCAGACTCTGCACAACAAAGGTGGCGGGGCGGGGGACACCTGCTGACCGAGGCTCTCCCCGTTCCAGGAGCCCCTGTTTGCTGCGCGAGTCATCTACGACCTGCTCTTCTTCTTCATGGTCATCATCATCGTCCTGAACCTCATCTTCGGGGTGATCATCGACACCTTCGCGGACCTGAGGAGCGAGAAGCAGAAGAAGGAAGAGATCTTGAAGACCACGTGCTTCATCTGCGGTGAGTGCCCACAGGTCGTGTTGGCCTCTGATCTCCTCCCGCCGGCAAGTAGCCGGCACGCACGTGGGTCCGGAGTGGTGGGGGCCGGTGTGCAGTGAGAAATGGGGCTTTAGGGAGCAGCGGGTCTTTCTGTCATTGGGGCACCCGAGCGCCCCCCTGTTGTGAAGTGACTACACTGGAGCCCTTCCATCAAACTCCAGCCCACGACGCCCTCACCATTGACGGTGCAGGTGTCAGGTGTCACACATCAAGTGCGGAGAGCCCCGTTAGCCCAGGTGTGGTGGGTGGGGGGGAGTTTGGAGCTGGGCTCTGCCTGAGCTGCTGCCACTGACCAGCCTGTCATCTTGCTTTTGTCATTTCACACCCCTGAACCTGGGCCGCTCATCTGCGATGTGGGTACGTTGGTGTGAGCTCGTCTGACGAGAGCAGGGCTTGGGAGAGCCGGGCTGTGCACCCCGCTAGGCTGGGACCCGCCCAGTGTAGGTGACAGGTAGTGAACGTCCCCACAGGAGAGGTGCATGGGCTCCAGAAAAGGCGCCCCCATGGCTTTAGGGCCCACACGTCAGTGTGAGCTAGTCGTGCTGGAACCTGGGAGCTTAAGGAACCGTTTCGGCACCGCGTGTAATATACTGACTAAGTCTGTACGTTTTCTACTGGTACATATGCTCAAAAGTGAGCATTTTTCCATTAAACTTAAAATTTTTGCTCCCTTTAAAATCTTTTAAAGCATTTCGTTTGACATAATTTCCCGAGTTACAGAAAAATCGTAAGGTTAGTACAGAGAATTTGTATGACCTCTTCACCCAAATTCCCCAAATATTAATATTTTACCTCATTTGCTAGAGTCTCCCGCACACACAGTTTTTCTGAAGAGCTGGGGAGAGGCTGACACAACTGTCCTCTGCCCCTAAATGCTTCATTATGTCGCTTCTGGAGAGGAGAGCCTTCTCTCACGGACCTCCCCTGGGATTATCAGAACAGGAATATCGACAGATGCACTCCTGTTATCTACAGACCTAGTTCCAATTGCACCCCTCGCCCCAGTGAGGCCTAGACAGCAAATGAAAGTCCCCGGGTCGCGTGCTGCACCCGGACGCCCAGCCCTGTGGCCCCTGCGGGCGTTTGGAAGAATGCAGGTCAGCCGCAGGCTGTCCCTCGCCAGGGCGTCCGACGCGTCTCTGCGGTCAGAGGTTCTGCATTTTTACAGAAACGCCGCAGAAACACGTGTTCTCGGGGCGTCATACCCGGGGCACAGGGGGCCAGTTCCCAACCGGGCACATTAACTCTCTCGGTTAGGTGGCAGCTGAGGTTTCTACCCCACTGTAGAATTACTTTTTTTTTTCTTTGCAATTAAGAGCCATTTTATGGGGAGATACTTTGAGACGATGTAAATATCTTATTCCTCAAGTGAACTGTGAACCCGCCCCCCAGCCCCAGTGCTGATGGCTGCCTGGGGCTGTTACCACGGTGGCCGCCAGAGGGTGAGTTCCTGTTTTACTGTTCTTGTACATTTCTCTGGTTTTTTAGTTTAAAAAATAACTTTCTCGTCTCCTCTTATTCAGTGGATCGTAACCCTTTACTGCCAGCCCCTGTGGGACGCTCCAACCGCCCCAGATTCCTGCCCCAAGAGCCCCTGCAGGCCAGCACTGGGCTTGTGACATCATCCCCATCATTTTTCATACACCTCCTCACTTTTTTCACACTTTTTTAAGACAAGATAACCCAGGCTCCAGCTCCCCCGTACCTCCCGGAGCCAGCCAGGTGGACCATGGACGCCTGCAGAGGCTGAGATCTGGCGACGAGGGCGCGGGTTCAGAGGATCCGCGTGCGTGCGTGCGTGTGTGTGTGTTGTGTGAATACATACGTGTGCACACGCACGTCTGTATCCATGTCTCTGTAGCAAAGGGATGAATGAGTTCTCACCGAAACCGCAGGCTCCGCGTCAGCGCCGCGGCGTTCGCTCCGCCCCCCTCCCTCCCCATACCGGACCCCCTTCCCCGGCAGCGTCAGCGCGGACTCCGGCTCCGTGACGCACCTTACGTTCAGTTACTTGCCTGCTTGGCCTGAGACGCCACAGAAGCTAGTTCAGAACTGCTTGCCGAGACCTGTGCGAAAGGAGAGCTTGGCCGCCGGAGCTCAAGCTGCGCTCGAAAGTTCTTTTGGTTCTTATTCCGTCTCCTCCAAAACCCTTCGACCTGCCTGCATGTGGGCATTTGCCTGGGCGGGGGCACCTCCCATCCCCCGGTTGCCTGCCAGGCATGAGCGTGTCACCTGAGCGCTCCTGAGCGGAGCGGCAGGCCGGCCGTCCGCCTCACCAGGCCGCCCTGGCACCTGGAGACCTGACAGCGACTGATGAGGGACAGAGGTGGTGGGACCTGGCCCGACCGGCGTACCCCAGCCGGTGCCCCTGCCAGACCATCCCGTGACCACATCGCAGGCCGATGGGGCCACGCCTTGCACGGGCGGGCATGGAGCCGCAGCCCCTGTCTGCACAGAGCTGCTCACCAGGGCCGGGGCTGTCCTCTCTTTTCAGGCTTAGAGAGAGACAAGTTTGACAACAAGACGGTCACCTTTGAAGAGCACATCAAGGAAGAACACAACATGTGGCACTACTTGTGCTTCATCGTCCTGGTGAAGGTCAAGGACTCCACGGAGTACACCGGGCCAGAGAGCTACGTGGCGGAGATGATCAAGGTGAGCGCGTGCCCGTGGGGCTGGGCGGGGCGGGCGTGGGCCTGCGGCCGGGCAGCGGCCTTTGCTGTGCACAGAGCCCTTGCGCAGACGAGGCCCTGCCCTCGAGGCCTCGTGCATCCTCTCAAGGAACTCTCAGAAGCAGCGGACAGGCGGTCCGGTCCTCATTTCAAAGGAGGAAACGGGGAGGCTCGGAGAGATCGGCGCACAGCATGTCGCCGGGCTGGGGGTTGTAACAAGCTCTCCCTGCATAGCCCGGCGTCACCTCTGGGCTCAGCCTCTTTTCCTGATAATGGACAGTTTTGTTTTTTCAGCTGTTTGGTTGGTTGGTTGGTTGGTTGGTTGGTTGGTTTTTACCGTAAATAAGGCCTGGTTTATGAGACACGTCTTTAGAAAACAGCCTCCCGTTACAGTCCAGCATGGTCCGTTCATGTGTCTGGACCAGCCGGGCCATACAGGGGACGCTGTACTGACCGTCCGGGGTGGACCGCACGATGGAGGACTTTGGGTCCCAGTTGATCTCGCTGCCGGGGAGCATGGCCCCCTGTTTTACCGGGATGGGGGCGCTTTCTCAGGCAGGGGCCCCGGGCCAGCTGCTGTCCCCTCTACCCGTGGTTTCTGAATGCCATTGGACGGTTCACTGGGGACAGAGACAGGGATGAGAGCCAGGGCCAGGCTAGTCCCTGCATGGAGCCATCGGCACCTGAGAACCGGACCTGGGGGCAGGAGCCCACGGTCTGGGCTCGGGCGCTGCCCCTTCCTGGCTACGTGACCCGGGGCACATCGTGGGTTTTCCGACCTGAGTCACCGTCTGTCATCGGGTTAGCACCGCCTCACACATCCACTGGGGGTGGGAAAGAGATGGGCCTGCGAGTGCCAGGGGGACAAACATCCGAGGAGGGAGGGGACGGCAGGGCAGGGTGGACACGCAGGCGGAGCAGCCGGCTGGGAAGCACACGGACAGCTGACGCCAGTGCCTTTTCCTGTGCTCCAGGCTGTGCAAGGCGTCTTGGCTGTTGGCACATCGCTGCCAAGGAAAGTCAGAATGGGCATCTTGACTCCATGAATTCCTGCTGTGGAAAATTCCTGTCTTCCTCACTCTTAAATTTAACAGTTTGAAGTGTCCTTAAATATTGAGGCAGGGTGAGGTTGGTGCTTTCTGCATGGAACCGGTCACTGACAGTGACTCCCATCTGCATGGTCAATGGCATCGTCCCCTCACGTTCCCTGCCCCGGGCAAGGGCTGCTGGCGGGGCCGGGTGGAGGGGTTGCTGAGTGGGGTGCTGAGAATCTATGTTAGATTCTCTCATGATTACACTCGACTGCAGGTGGCGCTGTAACTGGCCTGGCTCCTGGGGAGCCCAGCCTCCCCTAGAACTTCTGGCGCCTGACTCAGGCCCAGACAGGGCTGTCCTTTCAGAGAAATGTGACTACAGAGGGGCCTCACTTCACCCGGGCAGTTCAAAGCAGCAGGAGACACCCCGGGTGTCCTCTCCCCGCGGGAGCTTGAGTTTCGGGGCTCTCGTGTCGAGTTTTGGTGGTAGGGAGCCTGCATCATAAGCAGACCTTTATGAACCCTGAACTACAGTGAGATGTCCACAGTGACAAACGTGCCCCACACCCTTTCGTGAGTCATTTTAGGCCCGTTTGGCTCCCCTCCAGTGCCAGCTGAAATGAGAATCCATGTGAGCCTGTAGGCGACGATGTGATGGGCTGGGCCATCAGACCGGCTGGTGACTAAGGAGGAGGCCTCCGCTGCAGGACCGACGCACCGCACAGCGGGCACTTTGTAGGGGAGTGAAGACCGGAAGACCGGTCATCCACAGCAGTCACGTTCAGGAGGGAAGCGAGTCCTTAATTGGATAAGCAGACTAAGTGACCCTTGAAAGTTAAAAATCCGGGAAGCATCAAGAGGGCAAGCTGGGAAAGGAGACCAGACAGGAGCCTAAAGGCAAGGTGTCCATGTAGCTGAGGACACAGCTCTTGCGCCTGCGCCTGGGAGCTGTGCCCCGTTGGCGTGGGCCACGTAGTCAGCGGTGTTTTTGGTGACTCGCGTCAGAGGCAGGTGGCCACGTGGGAGGCCCCTCTCCGGGTGCCAGGCTGCCCCGATGTTTTCAGTGCCCCGGCTCGTCCTCCGGGACAGCAGGCTGGCTGACAAGGAAGCCGACTGGCGGGCAAGCCGACCGGGGAGGACCCGCTCTCATGGTGGCCTGAGGGTCCAGAGGAGGTGCTGCCCCTGGAGGGACGGTCTGGAGATCACTGACGCCAGTGGTGTTTGATCAGTGCCCACTGATGCAGCCACTGGGCTGCATGGCCCCCCGGAACCCCTGTCAGGGCACCAGAGGCGGCTCTACTGCAGTCTCACAGATGGGACCCCACAGCCCAGGACAGTCGCCCGCAGGAAGTGCTGGGGCTGAGCTTCAAACGCAGGGCTGCCAAGCCCGGCACACACGGGCGTGCCTGTGCGCGCACAGCCCGTCTCGTTGTCCTGGCTGCCCTGCTCCTCACCTGCCCCCGCCCGCATGGTGCTGACTTGGGCACCTTCCGCCGAGGGGAGGCGCCGCAGGGCCGGGGAGGAGCGTGGGAACAGCGAGGCTCTCCTTGGGAATGCGGGCCCCGTGCTTGACGGGGCGTGGTTCTCCCAGCTCCACCAGCACCGCTGCTCGGCCCCCACCTCAAGGGCTGGTGCCCTCACTTATGCCTGGAACAGGGTAACAGTTCCTCAGTGGCCACGTCTGGGGAGGGTGGGGTGTCTGACTTAAAGGGGAAGGGCAGTTCATGAGAACCACGGCCAGACTTGGGCGTCCTCGCCCCGGTGACTCGTGAGTGGGTGGAACTGCCCGGTGATGAGGCACGAGAGCGCCTGGGGCTGACTTCCTCCCAGCTGCGGTGGGCCGCTCATGCTCTCCCTCTCCCCACACCAACACCCCTCCGTACATACACACACCGCACACGATTCCATTGCAGGCTTTCCGGTTGGTACCACCTTGCGTTAGTTCACTTGTCCGCTTCAGAAACTAGTTGTCTGGGGACACAGGTGCAAAGAGGCAATTTCCAGATCACAGTGGCCCCCATGGTGGCTCTCGGGGTGTTCTTGGAAGATAGTGGGGCGCTTCCTTTCTTGTGGGAGGGGGAGTCCCAGGAGCCTGGATTCCTGGAAAATGCTTTGCTGAGACCCGCGCCTGTTCGCATCAGAAAAGCCTTTTGCCTACAGACCCCTCCCGGGTGATTTTCCCAAGCACACGGGCCCCATCCGCCGGTGAAACACCACCCAACCACTGACTGCTCTGAGGCAACTCGGTCAGGAGATTTCGGAGCAGGTAGGCGTCAGGCCTCCCTCCTCGTTTATCTGTGTTTGATAAGATGGACAGACGCACAACCAAGGGAGCAGTGTGTTAAGCAGGGCGCAGGTCGACGTGGGCCCCGCAAACCTGCATGTCTGACCTGCTGTTTAAGAGCCGGCACCTTCCCTGACCCGCACGAGAGCCTGGTGCTGCCCAGTCCGCAGACAGCACTGTCCAAAGTAAGGACAGTGGCGTTCTGCCAGAGGGGACAGTAAAGGGGCCCAAGGGGCCACTCGGAACCGCCACAGACCTAGAGCGACGTGGGGATCACAGCCGATAAGAGAGGCCCTGGACGTGTGCTGGGAGGGAGGGGCAGTGGCAGAGGCGACACAAGAGGGAACATAGCGTTCACACGACCACCACGGGGCCTCAGGGCAGGCACGAGAGCTTGGGAGGCTCCAGCAGACAGGACTTCAGGGTGCAGAGGGGCGGAGGGGCAAGGTCCGCAGGGCACCCACCCAACTCTCCCTCGCCTCTGCTCCGCCCCGGTCACCTGTCTGCCTCCCCCATGCCGGCCAGCAGGGCCTGGCTGGGAGCAGTGAAGTGGAAACCCTCTGCTTCCGGGCAGACGTGCAGTGACGGGCAGGGCTTTGTTCCGCAGCTCCCGGGGGCGCCTTGCTGAGCTCCCAGGAAAGGGGAGTATCTGCGTGGGCCGTGCTTTCGTCAGCCTTCCCGCCTTCCCTAGGAGGCCACAGCCGTGGCCACGGTGTCCCTGGGGCCCCGAAAGCCTTTTGCTGTGGGTGAGGACACAGACCGGCTGCCCTGTGACATGACTCCCAGAATGCTTCCAAAGTTGGCCGACACAGGGGCAGAGTTCAGGAACACGGGCGCGAGGGAGAGTGAGGAGGGGTTTGGCTCTGCTTCTCTGTGGCTGGAAACAGCATGTCAGCATCATTGGACTCGCCTCCCAGCCAGCCAGGCGTGCTCGCGCCCCGCCCTGTGCACTTGAGCTTGGGTCCGTGTCAGTGGCAGCTGCACGGGGCGGCTGCCAAGCCCGAGTCCCCCCACCCAGGCCCCCAGCACACTCTGCCCTGTGGTCTGGAGGGTGTGAAGTCACCCACCTACTGCACACTGCACAGGCGGCCTCCTTTGATCACTGGGCACTCGGCCCCGCCTGCCCCCACGCCCAGCCCTCCCCTCTGAATTCCCCCAGTCCGACCCACTGGGCAGGGGGGCTGGGCACTGTCACCGTGAGTGGACCCGAACCATGACCTACTCGAAAGGAGCTGACCCTGAAACGGCTCAGGGCGGCGGCAGCCTCCGAGTGTGGGCCCCAAGCCGGTGCACCGCAACTGCCGGCTGCCGTGAGGCCGGTCCGCAAGGGCGGGGCTCACGCCCCCAGCCTCCCGCGGAGTCAGCCCCAGGATGCGCCGCGGGATGAGGCTGGCATTTGCTGTGTGTGTACAGGAGACATTTGCTCACCACCCATCTCGCCCTCCATCCCTCAGCCTGCCTCCTGCCCCCTCCCCAACTGCAGGCCCCACGGGCTGCCCTCCGGGCCCCTCTGGCCCCAGGCCCTGAGCCCACTGTGGCCCTTCGGCCTCAACGCCATTGGTTCCTCTCCCCCGTCCACAGTGGCCGTGCCTTACAGAGCTGCGCCGTCGTGCCGCGTGCAGCTGAGCGGTGTGGCGCCCGCTGGCCGGGGCCGAAACGCCGTCCGCGGGACAGTGCCGGGCCTTCATTGAGCGCCCACGGTCGGGGCTCTGTCAGACGCGTCTCTGCAGAACGGAGCCTGCAAGCAGGCCTCTAGGGAAAGGCATTCGTTTCAGGCCTTTTTTTTTTTTCAGAGGTCACACAGGTGGACACGGCCCTCGGTTTCTCCTTCCAGCACCTCAGCGCTTCCCCTAGAACATGAGGGAGCTGGACTCTGGGGCCTCTTACGCCACCGTTGGCTCTCCGTCCACAGAGCCACTTTCCCGTGGCGGTGGGAGCTTGTGGGCTCGAGGGGGTCCCTGTCGGGCAGGGTGCGGGTGTAGGAGGAAGGCCTACGGGGACAGGCTGGGGCTCCTTCTGGGCCAGAGTGTGGGGCGGTCAGTCACACGGGGGCCGGGGAGGGATGGAGGAGCCCGGACAAGAGGGCGAGCCGCAGGCCGCTGTCACCCACTGTCACCCACTGTCACATCGGTGCGGCGTTGGGGGCCTTCCCCTCAACTCTTACTGAAGTTCTAGGGACAGTGACAAAGATGACATCTTCCTGTCACTCAGGTGCGCCTAGGCTGGGCTGACCTTAAGTAAAACCTTTTCAGTCAGGAGGCGTTCTCCAGCGTGCAAACCCACGGGTGATGAACGCTGCCGGGACGCTGTGTGGAGGCGCCGGGTGTGTGCGCGCGTTTGGTGATGAAGCCAGGGGTTTTCCCCTGAACCAATGGCAAAGGACTTCGGGAAGCCATTTAGGCTTAAACAAGCAAACAAAAAACCTTCATTGTACAAAGGTAGTAAGAGCTCAAAGTTTAGAACTCACAGGATCAAGAAAAACATAGAACAAAACCAGTAAAAATGGCTAAGGTGCCATAAACTACCTTTGGCAATGTCTGGTAGGTGCCCCAGCCGAGTGACAGTGCAGGGGGAGTTGCCTAACCGTGGCCGTGAGCCGACCGAGAGAAGGGCAGGTCGGCCCCACTGGTCTTTATCGGGGATCTCCAGGGTCCAGCCCCGCCCTTGTCCTCCCAGGTCGCCAACCCCACTGTCCTCCCCCTGGCAGCCCCAGGTGCCCAGGACCCAGCCGTGCAGCCTGGGCCCGGGGGACTTCAGCAGCCACCCTGCAGCTGGCTCCGAGGGGTTTCACTGGAACTGGGCGCGGCCGCCCTGCTGGCACTGGTGGCCTCGTGACAGGGCTTCGCCCATGAGCAACTGTTCCTGAGTCTGGGGAGGGTATGTGGCCACCCAGCGCAGCTGCAGGTTACATAACGTGGCCTGTTTGGGTCACGACATTCCCAGACAGACGCCCTGACACCTACTTCGGGAGCGGCTGTGCTGCAGATAGCATAATCTAGAATTGCGCCCCGGCGGAAGGAAGAAGCTGACCACATGGGACTCAGTTCCCAGGTGGCAGGCTGACTCCGGAGCAGCTCCGTCGCCAAGCCGGTGGCACCGATTTCACAGCTTTGCATACTGCTCACAGTTCAGGGGCCTTTCTCCTTAGCTGTCTGATCCCAAAGGAAACAGAGACCCAGACCGCTCTCTGTCTCATTCCCTCGTTCCCCGTCAGGTAAACCTGGTGGGCGCCAGGACTTGAACCCTCAGCTCCCGACTCCAGTCTGTCGTCTCTCCCACTGACATCACAGGCAGCTGAGGAAATGCCCCTGCGAACTGTGGGGGTAGCAGGTCACTGTACATTTAGAACAGAAGAAACTAGGTCCTAGACTTTGGGGCTGGCCAGTTAATTCCAGGTGTGCGATCCAGTTATTTCAATTACTATTTTTTTTACAGCAGTTTTAGGGTTACAAACTGAACAGAAAACCCAGAGTTCCCATACCCCGCCCCCCACCGTCTCCCTGTTACGAGCATTTTGTATCAGTGTCACTGTGGCGTATTTGTTACCGTTCCCAAGGCAGCATAGACGCCTTGTCATTAACGAGAGGCCGCTGTTCACCTTCCGGTTCGCCCTAGGTGGTGTGATGACACAGCTCAGCATCACAGCCGCCAGAGGAACAGAGCCCCCACCCTGGGAGCCCTTGGCCCCTGGTCTCATCAGCCCCCCACCCCTGACCTGTTTGTTGTGTCCACAGCGGGGCCCGGCCCCCGAGCTGCTGGGCGGTCGCCACTGCCACCTCGCAGCCTGGGCAGCGGGCGCTGGGTTGGGCTTCGCTTTTGGTGGTGATGTTAGAAAAGGGGGTTCAGAAGGTCATTCTTCCTCTTCAGCAGGAACAGTCACCCTAACTCACGACAGGTGCGAATCATTTACAGCCTGTGACCTCTCCCCCTGCCTTTGAAACACAAAGGTCACTTCAGTCCTGCCCCTGCCTCTCTACCAGGCACTCTCTGGGGGTTTGGACACACGGGGAGGCCAAGAGCCTGTTTCCAGGCCTCCCCCCAGCCCTCTTGCCACTCCTGTCACCTAAGCATCCCCAGGCATTCCGGAAAAATCCACTTGCTTGGTAAGATAAATAGAAGTTCAGTTGCCATTTGAGTTGAAAGGACAGTCTTTGCCTTCTGGAATCTTCCCAGGGGTGACTCTGAAGGGCAGAGAAGCAGTAGGTCCATTCTTCCAGGATCCATCTTCTCTCCATGTCACTTTTACCCTCATCCCCCGCCCCCCACCCCGGTCTCCACAGAAACTCTGTTCCCTAGTCTGGCCGCAGGAGGACATGGGATTCAGTGAGCGCTTGTTGTTACGTGGTAACGACACGCTCCACCTGAGACCCGTCTCTGGGCCCGGGACAGGTCAGCTCGGTCATCTTTCTCAGAACAGCCTCTGCAGCGGAACCTGGGACGAGAAAACGCTTCTCAGAATGATTAGCATTTGCATCATACGATCCAACTTCCTCTCCTCCTCCTCTGTCTCTGTCTGTCTCTCTCTCTCTCTCTCTCTCTCTCTCTCTCTCTCTCTCCCTCTCACACACACACACACACACACACACCCTCCCACCCTCCCTCCCTCCCTCCCTCCCTTCCTCCCTCCCTCTTTCCAGTCAAGGACATTTGAAGAGGTCAGTACCGCCCCCGTGTCTAAGCCTTCAGTGTTTGCCTTTGCAGGGACTTTTCCAACTCTACCTAGAAAAGAACTAACCAGAACTGTAGACTTGTGGTCAGCCGCTTCCGGCTGCGGCTGCTGTCGCTGCCTGCTCTGATGAGGAAGCCACTGTGCCGGGAACGGCCTGAGGGCAAGAGCAGGGCAGACAGTGCCTAATGTCATTGGTATGCGAGCTGCCAGCAGCCAGGACCGTGGGGACACGCGGAGGGGTGGCTCAGACCCCGGCGACAGAGGCGGCCCACAGATGCTCAGTGAGCCCAGCAGCCGCCAGCCCCCACCCGCCCGACCACACACACCGGAGACGAGTTCACGTGTAAACAGAGCGTCTCCGTTGAACATGACTTTCTCAAAAATGCAGTGGAAGCCGAAACACAGACGTTTTTGATCTTGAATAGACATAAAGGCAGGATTCTGCGAACATTTAGAGAGCTGCAGACGCTGGCTGGCGGGGGAGCTGGGGCCACAGGCGTCCTGGGTCATTTAGCCTAAAACAGGCTAGGCGTCTGTGTGAGTCTGAGCTGAACAGTCAGTCAGTGGGTGCGGTGGTCTCTCTCTGCCCCTGCGCTCAGCGCTGAGGTGGTCTCCCTGTGGTGACCCCGAGACTCAGACTCCGTGCAGGGCCACGTGGAAATAGAGAGGACAGCTTGGCCGGAATAGCTAATTAATTTTAACTACCAGGTGTTCCTTGGGAATTTGAGATCTGACTTAACCGCCCAGGATGACTAATTAAAATACTAGCAACACCCAGGGCCTCGGGTTTGGGACCCACCCCATTCAGGGCACGTGCTGACAGTGCCCCCTGCAGCTGGGCTGGTTTGAGGTGAGGGGGCCATCCCCCCTCCCAGTTCTTCATTGTTCAGTATTAAGGTTGCAGGAAGGCAAGGAGAGGAACCTCTGGGGTGGCCTCTAGACCAGGAAGCCTTCTGCTGCGCCTGCGCCGAAGGAATGGAGGGCGATGGATCGTCTCAAGGATCAGCCGGCGGCCCAAAATGACCACAGCAGCAAGCATGACATTTCTTTAGAAGCTTATGTTTTATCTTTAAAAGGGGATTCAAGGTCAGGGCATCTTTTCAGTTGAATACAAAAACCCTTTTACTCATTTGCTGTGGACTGTGATGGACATCTCAAACAGCAGCACCCTGTCCCTGGCGCTGTGCGCCCCCCATCGGCGGGCCCCCGGCCCCGGGCTGCCAGGAGTTCCGCCTGTGGAACTCACGAGCCCGCAGCCTGGAGCCAGGGCTGGGTCCTGAGATCCGCCCATCCGCACCACCCAGGCACCTAGGCATGCTGGGGGTGGGGACCTGGCCTGCTAGGCCTTCGACACTCAGCACGGAGCCCCATGCCAGGCACCGGGCTCGTCAGTGCTCCACCAACGGGCAGACAGCGGCTGTGCATTTGTTCAAAGGCCTTTCTGAAGTCTCTGCCCGGGAGCCTAGGCACCACACGTGCACCTGAAGGAGGCGGGGCCCTGCCACAGGAAAACCCTCATTTTCATCTGCAGCCGTTTGGTCACTTGCCGTTGGAATAAGGGAGGGAAACTACCTAAACCGTAAGCTCTGGGCAGACTCTTGGTCGACATTCTGTGTTCTTCCGAAGACTCCATGCATGTGTACACTGCATGCAAATGTGTTTTCTATTCTTACGGAAGGCTCGCTAAGCACGTGAACATGTGAGAGCCAGATTTCGGATGGATTCTCTGGCCCTTTCTCGGCAGGCAGCGTTCTTTAGCTTGTCCGTGGTAACTGGCCTCGGGTGAGTCCTAGCTACTGGCTAGAGCAGCAAGTGGTCCTTCCTCTCCACAGACCACTTCCTTCTCTCTCGCCCTCTGCCGCCCCTGCCCCCACGTCCAGGCATCAGCCCGCCTGTGCTCCACGCCCTCCCCCAGCTTCTCCGTGGAATCCCGCAGCCTGCGCTGCCCCACCCCATGGGCCGTCGTCTGCAGCGGCAGCCAAGCTGGCTTCCTCACTGAACCTGGCCCCGCTCGGTGCACGTGGTCTCATCTTCCCCCGGTGTGGCCAAGGGCTGACCGTCCCTTGGGTGGTGTCTCCAGGAAGGGGACCCAGCCTGGCCGTCCCTGGGCTCGCTGCTCACACCCGCCCTCCTGTCCACCCCGCCCCCCGGACAGCGCATCCTGCCTTGTTCCGCCCTCAGTCTGCTCTCCTCGACGGGAGTGCAGGAGCTTCAGTGGCGGGAGTCGTGCTGAGCACTCGCGCCACTTACCCGCAAAGGAGGCCCCAGGGGGGCAGTGGCCACTGTGTGCGGTCCCTGCTGCGTCCTGGGCACACTATGTGCCCATAGTGTACCTTCAGTCTTTGTGGAATGTGTTTTTTTATATTTTTTTTCCAAGAAAGCAAACGGTACTTATACTTTGATTTCACTATGAAGAACTATCAGATCTCTCCTGCCTCTCAGACTAGAACTTGGGTGGGGCGGGGGCGCTGGCAGCGAGCCCGCCTGCAGGTGCAAGCTGTCGGCCTCAAGCCGGGACGGAGCAGGGGGACTGCCTGGGCCTTCCTTGCACCAACTGGTGGCCCCCAGCAGCCCTTGAGGCAGGAGCAGGCAGCGAGGAGAGGACATGGCCTCAGAGAGCGGGGGGCCGACCGGGGAGGCCAGGCCCCACGTTCAGCCTCCCCACACCCCCGCCACCACACACACTCACGTCCGGGAAATCCAGAACATTCGGGACCTTACCATTCCTTTCACGTCGAGAATGTGTGCCAATGGTGATCCAAGCACAATGCTTTTAAAAATACACGGCACAGGAAGAGGCACCGTGAGTAGTCAGGGCCAGAGGTGCAAACGGAAGGTGGCTGTCGGGGAGAATTCGTGCTCAATGGCAACAGGTGTCATCTGGGGGAGAAGAGGAAGTTCTGGTGGGGGGGCGGTGATGGCTACACACAATGTGACTGCACTGACCCCACCGCGCTGTGCACCTATAAAAGTGAGGAAAACAGTAAATTTTGTTATATGTATTTTACCACAATTTAAAAACCTCGACCTTGTCAGCCTTGTCATTTGCAAAGACCAGGTTTGCAGGCGGCAGCTTTCATGTTTGCAAATCAGGAATCTTATTTAAAATGAGTCTGCGTTCCCCCTGTATTGAATTTTAAAGGGACTTCTGAGAATTAGGAGGGTTTAATCATATTCAATTAAAAAGATATTTGCTAAATGGTTTAAAAATCACTGTCTACTAGTTCTGGAACAGATCCTAAGGAAAGGCCAAGTGACACGGTCAGGTAGCCTTCTTCTCCCGACTCCTAGGAGTGACCCCTTTTCTTTCACGTGTGGCTCTAGGAGAGAAACCTGGACTGGTTCCCCCGGATGCGAGCCATGTCCCTGGTGAGCAGCGACTCGGAGGGGGAGCAGAACGAGCTGAGGAACCTGCAGGAGAAGCTGGAGTCCACCATGAAGCTGGTCACGAACCTCTCTGGCCAGCTGTCGGAGCTGAAGGATCAGGTAAAGAAAGAAATGCCACCTGCCTGTGTGTGCACACGCCACACACGTGCCCCCTCAGTGGGATGAGGAAGAAAATCAGTCGTGCTTGTGGTGAAATGCTGACGTTTGTGACTGCTGGGTAGAAAAGGGACCAAGCAACAGAGGACAAACACAGTGCGCCAGCGTCCCCTCCTGCCCTCTACGGGAGAGCCCGCGGCACCCCACTCGGTGCCGCTAAGGCCAAGGCTCTGATGTGAGAAACGAGCCCCGGTGGAGGCTGCGGGCCCCGTAGCAGCTGCCAGGGAGGACACGCGCGTGAGCCCCTCTTACCGGCTCCCAGGCAGAGTAAAGGCATTTCCGGTGTTCCTTCCTGGCCCCCAGACCCATCAACTCTTCACTCAGGATATTGCAGTCCAGACACGGGGATAAACTGTAACCACGGTCCAGTCATGGGCCAAGTCCTCACGGAGGTGTCGCGTGGTCCAGGCACACTGTCAGGGCCAGGAAGGATGGTGGGTCATACAGGCTTGTCCCTGCTGTCACGGAACTCAGGGGTCTGCAGATGGATGCCCCGCTGCTGCCTGTCCCTGAGATCAACACTTTGCCCCTGGCAGTTGGGGAGGGACAGGTTTGCACCAAACCCTGTATCTTCCTCCCCCCTCTGGCTGCCTGCAGATGAACGGGCACAGTCGCCGGGCGGTTACCTGGCGACAGGACGCACTGGGCAGTGAGCAGGTGCTTTGCCATAGCTTACAGGGGACCTGGGACTGCCATGGCAGCCATCAGCATTCTGCCTGGGTCCTGGACGCTCTGCCATCAGCTTCATAGATGAGATGAGCAGTTTTGCACAGCACGGTGGGCAGGCAGGGCTGCCCGGGAGTGAGTGCAGGGCCCACCCACGGGTGCCGCACGCCCCCCAGGTGCAAAGGCGAGTGGAGACGCATCTAGAATGAGCTCCTCTTGGGGATGGCGCAGCACGTGTAACAGTCCCACCTGGAACTCTGTTTCCTGCCCGGCTGCGGCGTTCCACACTGTGGGGGGGCCATTCGGCCCCACGCACAGAGCCCGCCCGCGGGAAGGCTGGCGGCGGCCCCGCTCGGTGGCCCGAGGGCGGGAAGCTAACGCTGCTCTGACTAGGCCCCTTTGCCCGCTGCCTTGTGGGCATTTGGCGGCTGCCGGGGGCGCTGGACAAACGGGCCCCGGGGCACGCGCGCCGGAGAGCCGGCGGCCCGCAGCACGCCCAGCCCCGCTGTCGCCGCCGTCCTCGCCCCCCCAGACAGAGCTGTGGCTGCCGGCATCGCCGTTGAGTCGGGCGCTTTCAGCCAGATGCCGAAGCTCTTACAGAAAGTGACATGACACAGGCTCGGGTAGGGGGGCGGTCGGACTGCCCGAGAAGCGCGCCATTTTTCCCGGTGCCTCCTGGGGACGACGCCAGGCAGCTCCCTCCGCAGGCCTGTCCCCTCTGTGCTAAGGACCCACCAGGTAGGGGTCGCTAACGGCTGGTCTGTCTGAAGCCCCTTGACGCGCACTCTGCGAGCCGAGCCGTGAGCCCGGTGACAGGCGAGGTGGGCGCGGGGGCGTCGCACACCGTGCACCCGGGAGCCCTGCCCTCCAGCCTCGGCTAGCTTTTTTGCGTTTTGTGTATTTTTATTTTCTCTCGTTTTTCATGGTTGAAAGGCAGAGTTGTACCCTGTTTGCCCTTCGTGGCCGACTGGTTAGATTCTTAGTCGTTTTTTCTGAAAGGGCCGTGAAGTCTCAGAGCTCCCGTGGGGCCCTTCAGCGTTAGGGAGGAACCGCTTGGCCACCTCCACAGCCGGGCGCAGTACGGGCTGGGGGGCGACTCGGCATCCGAGGCGGAGTTGTTTCTTTTACACCAGAACCTGGGCTGAAGCAACAACACGGAAACCCCGACGGCTCACAGACCAGGGCTCACTAAGCGCTTTAAAACCGGCGCGGTTAGACCGCTTGGCTTCGCCCTTCCTACCTTTTTGTTTCAAAGTTGGCAGGTGGAACTGCTCTTCTGAAACCCTGTCCCCTGTGGACGAATTTGAACCAGAACCATTTTTTCTCAGAAGATAGTAGAGGCTAAAAAGACATGAGGAAATCAGTCACCTGTATCCAAGGGGCTTTTTCAGGATCGATCAGCTTAGGGTTTAGTGTGCTGAGAATTATGGGACATTTCCAGTGTAGCTGCGTTTATTGGGGGCAACTGCTTCTCCTGAAAGGAATTAGTCAACGTTTTCTTTTGATTATGTAACAAACCTTCAATTGCATTTACTTGAGAATCAACTTATGGCAAAGCTTTGACGTTTACTAAATTCGGTGTGTGACAGTCACAGATAACTTCTGTTGCGCTGCATTAAAAGCCATGCCTGTTGCGACAGACACGCTGCCGGCCCCTCAGCCGCAGCTGTGAGAACCCCTGCCATCGGAAGGGAAAACTCCGAATTAAAAAAATAAGCCCCCAGAATGATTAATGAGCAGGAACTCGGGTAGAGACCTTTTCAGGCAGCTGTGACAGGGTGCCATTCACTGGTAAAGTGCTGGAAAACACAAAATTGCTTCATCGCTTAGATATCTTTTCGGATCAGGTCCAAAAACCAGCATAATGGGACAGTGACAGCTGAAGTGTGCCCGTCTTGGTTTTAATCTGTGCTGTCATTGACTCTGCTGGTGGTTTTCTGAAAGCACCAGTGTGACGGGAAGCGGCTCCGATCAAGGGTGTTGGTGAAACCCCGGTTAGCGTGTCACTGCTGCTCTTCCCGCCAAGCTGGCTACTTGGAGAGTCGGCTCACGAGGCCTCTCGTCTTGAAGTTTCCCTCCCGAGAGACGCCGAACCCTAGATGGGGCTCTTACCTTCGCATCCGAGGAGGGGGGCTGCCGTACAGACGTCAGTGCGTCAGCACGTTCTCTTCATAATGCAGGCGGGCAAACAGTGAGGAGGGGCTCACTTTCTTGAAAATGTGACTGGCGTCCTGTACGACAGTGACCCTTATGTTTAGAAATACCAAGAGAGCTTGAAAATTCAGGCCATGTTAGCATGTCACAGCCTTCGGCACCTTTGATGCCAGGGGACGATCTCATTAACACTAACTGTGAAAGGAGAGAAGGAAAGAAGGAAGGAAGAAAAACTGCCCACAGTAGAAAATGGAGCCGTAAACCTTACCTGAGGCCTGTCGCTCACAAGGGGCTGGAACCACAGCGGAGGAGACTTGGGGGCGCCTGCCCTCAGGGTCCCACAGTTGAGCAAGGACTTGGACCCCTAACTCCGTGAGGCGGTGGGGAAAGCCCTCGGACCCCGGCACGACGAAGCTCCCTGCAGCACAGAGCAGGAGGCAGCTCGCCCTACGCAAGCCCCGGGGCATTAAGGACCAGCGCCCCCCATCTTACAAGCAGGGGCTTCAGACAGGCAGGGCGTGTGGCAGGGCATCCCGGGAAAGGAATCACCATGAGCACAGGCATGACACCTGTCCCGCCCCGGGAACGGTGGCTGCGTTCTGCATCCAGTTTGTTCTCTGAACCGCCATTGATGAAACGCCAGCCGGCCAGGGGCAGCCCAGGCCAGGGGCTGCAGAGGTGACTAGAACTCACTCTCCTGCTCCAAGGGACAGCCCGGAGTGGGAGACACATAAGCAAGCAGATTAATTATAACTCAGCACGGCCAGCGCGTCGGGGGTGGACGGACAGCTCAGGGCTGAGGGAAAGGGCAGGTCGGCGCGGCCGGCCTCGGGGCCGGGGGGGCAAGGCCTCGCCAGGCAGACTGCGGGGGCCAGTCTCCAAGCCAGCGGGGAGTGTGCCGGGGGCGGGGGGCACCGGGAGCGGGAACGGTGTCTGTACAGTCATGTCAGGCGGCAGGCTGTGCACAGGACGGGCTTCGGTTTATTTTCAGCGTTTTCGGCTCATCGGCTCTCTGTGAAGAGCGTGGATTTCATGGTCTGTAAAAATTGATGACTAGAGTTTGCTGGCTGTTGAGAATCTGAGGAATTGTGACCTCCCTGTGACATGAAAGCAGTTTTTCAAAGACTGTTAAGATCTGTTATAAACCAGGCTGTGGCATCGGTGAGCTGGTGACGGGCCTGCCTACCTGCACCAGCACCCACGGCCAGGCCGTCCTGGCAGAGGACACCTGTCCCGGCCGCACTGTGCGCCGAGGGTGTCCCCAGAGGACCTCCCAGGCGACGGCCTCGGTGGCCCCGTCAGGCTACCACAGTCTCTGCTGCTCATTGTGACCAAGTCAAAAAAGCGGGTGTGGAGAGGCGGGCGGGCTCCCTGTTTGAGTAGATGGAAGGAGAGCTTTGCTTCAAACATCCGTCCTCAGCTAGAAGAGGGTTCAGAACATTTTAAATGTACCCACTGCACGTGGGACATTTCACAATATTCGAAATAGATTTCTCAGTATTAGAAGTTTGAATACAGTTAGTCACCTTAGACCCAAGTCTGATGGGTATTTTTATCTGGTCAGTTTTGTTTCAAATGTCCAGAGAAGTCTATGTGAAAAGAGGCTAAGGATAGACTGTGGTCACTTCTGCGTGCTGTCACCTGGGTAACGGTAACAGACAACAGCGATGCCTCCAACGAGAGGCACGTGTCGGGTGTTGTGGGTACACAGGTGGGTACAGCTGAGCTACTGGAGCCAGGAACGTGCACGGCTGGGCCAGGGAAGCCGAGCCGGCCAGCAGTGGGGACGCCAGTTCCCTGCGGGCCCAGCCTGGTCCGTAGAGGGCTTGTTTTGTTCTGAAGTGCAGCTGGGCGATGGCCGCTGCCAAAGGGGCCAGATACTTCAGCGGCTGCCCTGCTCCTCCGTGTTCACCACTTAAATGATAGCCAGTCTGTCTAAAAGGTCACAGGATTTAGACAGTCATACCCGCGTGCCTACTATGTGCTTAACTGTGGAGATCGCCTCCCAGGTCTTACCTCATTTGGGAAAAACCGTGCATATGCCCAAAATACTATCCTTAAGAACCAGGAATACGACTTCCTGAGCAAAGGGTTTGGCCCTGACCAGCAGGGGGCCGTGAGGTTCACAGGGGACGGGGGGCGGCGGGGGACCCTCATCTCAGGAGGACAAGCCTAGAGAACCAGAGCAGGACCCGCACTGGGCCGGCGGTGCACAGAGGCGGAAGGAGGTGGCCGTCGGGCAAAGGCTCATTTGCTGGGAGGGACTACAGCTCTAGAGCTCTCACGTTTGAGAGTGAAAAGGCAAGAAAAGCTGACAGAACAGACGAGCGTGAAGGCAGGCACACGCGGACGTCGCCACACACGCGAGTAGGAGTGGACGAGGAGAAAGCTCTGGGGGCCAGCCGACAGCAGGCGATCTCAGCAGCTTCACACGGAAGCTTCGAGTGCTGTACCCCAACTGCAGTGAAGCCCACCGAGACTCCTAAAGCCGCCGGAACGCTTGAGGGTTTTGAATCTCACTTCGTGGGGTTCCCCTCCAGGCTACCGGCCGAGGGGCGAGTGGGGGAGGGTGGGCGCATGCGGGGCCGAGCAGCTGCAGTACCGGATGGGAAGACGGGTTACTGATGGCACTGCGCAAGCCGCCCCAGTAAGCGAGTGTTGCAGTGAAATGAATTGTAACCCTGTCGTTGGTGGCGGATCTCGCCTTCAGTTTGTTTAAAAAAAAAAAAAAAAAAAGCAACACCTGTGAAAAGGGCCAAAGTGAGGCACGTCCGTGGTCCGACTGCGTTCGTCCCACATGTCACGTTAGGTTCTCCCTCCACCGAACCTGTGACGGTCCCGCCACAGGCGAGGCCTCCGTTAAAGCCTGGTCTCGCCCCCAAGGACACGTGAGAGGCCAGCTGCAGGGCCCCGACTCAGCTCTTCGTGAAGAGCCTTGGTAAACGCTGCCTTTTGGAAGTATTGACCTCTTGGAAAACTCCTAAATGATATCAGAAGGCATTTTGGAGGGTCCTGAAAATAGCAGTTTTCCTTTCAAGTCAAAATGCCATATTTTATATAAGAAAAAAAATGCCTACTTTAAAGTCAAACCTAGGTAAGCTATTCCTGTTTTATGTTTTCTCAGGACATTTTGTACCAAAAACTAGTCCAAGCAAAAACTAAGATTTAAGCATCAACTACGTGACAGACAGACACTGTCCTAAGAACCTGACACACGCCCCTCACTGTCCACCTGTGAGCGTGGCCGCCGTCCGGACCGTGCGGACGGAGAGGCAGGCTTTGCAAAGGCCGACGATGTCGGACCGGAAGGAAGCAGAGCCAGCCAAGTCCTTGTTCTTTCCACTGCTCCACCCTAGTTCTCCTCTGATTTTAGGAAACCGAAAACCTGGGAGCAGGACCTCAGGCTGCTGGTAGACAACTTTGTCTAATGTGTATCCCATGCAGCCTTTTTTATCTTAATAAACTTAAACACCCAGTATGAAATCCAGAGCTAGGGCCAGCGGCAGGAAGGAAAACATTAGTGCATAGAATTAAGTGTGCCCCGAGTACTCAGGACGGACCCAGACACCCGTCCACGCAAGCACTGCTTTCACTCAGCAGGTGAGTGACTGGGCCGAGCTCCTGGTCCGCGCGCTGGCAGACTTGTATTGAGCGTTTTAGGAAGTCTCTTGTCTGACCGCCGGCCATCCTCAGTGCCTGGAGGCCAGAGCGGGACCCACGAGTTATCAGTCTAGTCTCAGTGACATGGAAGGACACCCCTCGTCCTCCTAGATGTGCGTACTGGTTGTTTTCTCTCAAACCAAGCACGCAGGAGCCCTTAGAGCAGGGACTCGGGACCCCGTGGACCAGTGACTCGTCCCTCTCCGACCTGGGGTTTCAGACACAACTGCTCTTCTTGATAGTTTGCCGCCGTTTTTACGGTAGAAAGCCACCGGCTTCCAGTGCGTCTTGACATCGTTTGGAAGTGATTGCGGGAAACAATCAAGAATCCTGTGCTTTAACATCTTTTGTTTCTTCATGAAACAAGTAGCAAGCGACCCTTCTGCGTGCCGTGTTGCACGACGAGGCCGCAGATCCCCTGCCCTGCCAAGGAGGCTGTGCCCTCCGAAGCTGCGTGTTGTGGCAGAGCGATGGCGCACTGTGTGTGGAAAGTGGGTTTCAGTATGAACCCTAACCACAGAGGCAAACCCACGGTTCAGCGTATGCTTCGACGTACAGGAAGTGTCTGGGGCTAACGATGAAACTTTTTAACTTTCCAGATGACAGAACAAAGGAAGCAGAAACAGAGAATCGGCCTCCTAGGACACCCTCCTCACATGAACGTCAACCCGCAGCAGCCAGCATGAGCGGCAGACGGAAGGGGCCGCGTTGGCCTTTTTAATTATCATTAGCGTGGGTGTGGCTAACGAGCTCTGGCCCACCCACAAAGGCTGCAGTAGCGCTTAGTACACGTGTAAATACTCGGTTTTGTACTGTATGTACATGATTGCTACTCTAAAGGTCTGGATGTATGTATTGTAACTACAGTCGTTGGCATGGGTGAAATTTCATTTGTGCCAAAAATACTAAAAATGCCTTTTTTGGAAGGACTAAAGAAAGCACCTGATTTGCACTTGAACCAGATTATAGATTTAAAACTATATGACATGTATTTTGTATTTAAAACTAGAATAGCCAGTATTTATGTTTTGTTTTTTTTTTTATAAAACCGTGCAATACAGATTACGCAATCACAATAAATCTGTAACCCCCGGGTGTACTCGGGTGCGCACGTCCCCGAAGCCGGTGTGTTAATACTGTCTCAGAAGGGGTTAAATAGCAAGTGATGCTGCTGCCAAAATCCTGGTGACGGTGGGTGAGGAGGCCCTGGCCCCTGGGCCTCCAGCTGTGCAGCCCTGCGGCGACACTGTTTCTCGTGGCTGGTGGCGTCCGGGCCTCTCTCACCATGACGGCGCTCCAAGTCTACCCTGTGTCCAGTCAGCATTCATTTTTAAGAAAAACAACTTTAGTTTCAAAGATACTTTTAAGCTTCTGAGTTCATCGTTTAAACTATTTCTTTGAGGAAGAGCTAAATTAGAGGCTCAGACTTTAGCTTGTGAAGTTGATGAATTTCTTAAAGGAAACTCTTTATGCAGCGCTTGGGGTAAAGGCGTATTCCTGGCCAGTCGACGTCATCTCCTGGGTGGATTTGGGTGTCACACTGTGATAATGAAATTAATAACTGAGGGTTTCTAGATTATGTAGTCCAAACAGTAGAGTTGGCTTGTTTATTTGTATGAACCAACATGCTCCGGTAGCTATGAAGTATTAGTTTATAATCCACGTGAAGATGAAATGTGACCTATCCCACGAGAACTCCGCGTTGAACACTGACATGTTTTTCTTGTGAAAGAGCCACGTTTCGGTTTTCTTTGTCACATGATTTCTCTTGTGGATGGATGGAAAGTGTGAAAGGAAACTTTTATACCTGTTGCTTAGTTTTGTACATGGATCTCCTTTTACAAGAGAATCTCTCTGCCAAAAAAAGTTTAAAAATGTATCGAAAGCAGAGTTCCAAAATGAGTCGTTTGTAAATGCATATATAAAAATAAATATTTAATAAATGATGCAGAACCATCTGGAGTGACCGACTGTTTCTTTCTTCTGGGCATCACTTGGTGCGTTAACAGCAATTCCAGTTACGTGTTTTCTCTGGGCCACTGCAAAGTACAACTGGCGACCAGACAACTTCAGAGACGCCGACCTGCTTAGTGCCAGCCCCCAGGCGGACGTGAGCGATGCTGGTGTGTTCCGTGCGGGGCTCCTTCACTCTTGGGAGATGTGTGACTGCCCCCAGGGGTCACGGGCACCGTGTGGGGTGGGGTGGTGCAGAACACCCCGGGGCCTCCACTGCAGGAGCTCAAACTGGAGGTGGTTTTCTTTTGGGACCAGTGGCCATGGTCCTTCTGCAAGACAAGGGAATCTCTTACAAAGCTTACGCTTCCACCACAGGTCGAAGAGTCTGTCCCTCCTGGAGGCCACATGCGCCGGTGTGGCCCTTCTCACACCAATGCCCCGGGCCTTGGTAAGTAATAACTGCCGCCCAATGCTGGGAACTAGGTCAGGATTGAATTCCCGTGCAGTGACGAGTTTCATAACCAGTGCCTTGACATTATAAATTTGATAACTTAAAAAAGCAAGTGAGTGCGTTCCCTGTCAGTGCCGTGTTTCTGCAGACCTTTCCGTAGCCAGGCACGCCCGGGGCGGAGCCGCCCTTGCAGCCGAGCCACACGGCGGTCCGCACAGAACCACAGGGCTTGCTCGGCCTGGGCCTCGCTCTGACCCCGTGCTGCCCAGCACGACGTGGGGCTCTGCACTTTGCCCCCCAGGCCCATCTGTTTCACTGGGCGGCTCTGCATGGACACGCTGAGGTGGCCGCTGTGACAGGCTCACCGTGTCTCACTTGAATCCTGTCACTGAAGATACACATCCTCGTGCAGTTGGCCAGCAAGAGTGAATGCCACCCCACCCCACCTGTCCTGCCGTGACAGGTGGAGGGTCCCACCCAGGGGTGCTGGGGCCCCAACACAAAGCCAGGAAAAACGAATCAGGAAACGTGAACTTGGGACGTGGCACTGTGATTGCACCTTTCTCCACACATGGCCTTTCAGCACCTCTGCTTCGAGGACCGAGGTCCACATCACCACAAAGCCGCCCCCCCCATGAAGAATTCCTGCTAGGAGCACAGGGCTGCCGTGCAAGAAAGTCCGGTTGACTTCGAGTACTTAATTTTAAAGTTTGCTATAGCGCCAGTTCAAGGTTTTGCCAATTTCCTTAACTAAATCATTTGTTAAATCAAAGGGTCCCCAAAATCCCATCCCACTTTCCCAGCATGTATAGTATCTTGCCCTTTTCTGCGTGCGTCCCTAAAACTGTGTAGCGATAACCCTGCTTTCCCTACAAATAGAGCTTCTGCCCCGTGGGGCGTGGAGCTCTTAACATCCTGTCCTGCGGCGCCCTTAGAGCTTGTCTGCCTCCACATGTGCACACTAAATGCAGCTCGCTCTTCGCTCTTTAAAACTCTGACCTGCAGTCCTTATTCGTCGTTCTTCGTTCGTCCAATTCTGACTTGGTGGTTCTTTCTAAACACGGATGCTTGATGGTGCTGCGTCTCCCGTTTAAATGCCATGGGACAGAAACGACGAAGCAGGCACGTTTGGCTCGTGGAAGGCAGCCAGCAGCTCAGTGTGCAGCAGCGGCTAGAGCGGGCTTTCCTGACGCGCCGGTGGGATGGGGGCAGGTCTTCATGGGGAAGGAAGGAGTTAACTCCCCAAAAGCTCAGTTCTGGGCCTGCCTCCCCCGCTGCTGTGGGCAGCCTGCATTGTGCACGGAGAAGAAACAGCCACAGGGCTTCTGATGGAGGCGCACCTCAGAGACCTTGTGGCTTCGGCGCCTGACGGACCACCGCAGCCAAGCGAGTCATGCTCCTGTTGCTGGGGGGGGCGGGGGGGGGCCTTCAGTTTGTGAAAGACGCAGCACCTGGGAAGCACAGGGAGGCCAAGCGTGACGCGACAGGCCGCGCCTACTGCTGTTTGACGGCTGATCCTGAGACCTGAGTCTGGCCTCTGCAGAGACGGAAGGTCACAGCTCTCAAACATCGGAGGGGCAGAGCTACATACCTACAGAAGTGGGGTTGGTTTGTGCCAAAATGACGTTTTTACAGATTTTAAAAACAGTGTGCACTTGAAAGAAGGCCTGGATTGTATATGACAATACAAATCACCTTTACTCGAGACAGGACATGATAACAAAAGACTCCTACCGAAGGCTCTTGAGACTGGCTCTGTCTACCGGCCATTCAGCAGAGTGAAACTGTGAAGATAAGAAACGGAGCCTTGGAGAGGTAACGAAACCCCCCCGAGGACCCGGCTGCAACAGAAACAGGCCTCCTGACTTGGCCAAACGCGCAGAGGCCTCCTCTGGCTGCCGCTGCCGTCTCCTTCCCAGAAAGGGGCCGGGGCGTCTAGCGCCACAGTCCTTTCCCAGCGCTCAGGCAGCGTCGTACCTTGTCCTGCAGCGCCCACGGACTCGCTCTGCCTTTCAAGCCTCTTTCCTAAGAGGCTCTACAAACTAGAAAGCTTTGGGTCTGAATGCTTGGTCAAGACCAAACCCTCTGGGGAGGACCAGCTCCTCAGGTCTCCGCTTCACAACTTCGAGTCCCGTCCAGGTGCCTCTCGCGGGACCGCGTGCCCCAAAAGGGGTCTGTTCTCCCCGACGAGGGGGCTGCTCTCCACGTGAACAGCGCACCGCAGGGGGTGCCCGGGAGCAGACCCGGCTTTGCTCCCCTCACGCTGATTGTTTGTTAACAATCGACGAGAATGTTGGAAACCCCCACAAAGATTTCGATTTTACAGAAAGTACCCAAAATTCCACCACTTTTGCATCACAAAGCACTTGTTAAAGTTTTGAGTAAAATGCCGTGTGTGGTTTTTGTGGGTGGTTGCCACTCAAAACGACCATCGGGCCTCCGCGGTTCTCTGCAGGGGCAGCTGTGATGACAATTACAAATTCAGACAAGTATGACCGTCTTAACTTTTTCCATCCTGGGGCCTGCACGCCCCGTTTAGCAGCTTGGCCACCTGACAGCCCGGCCCGCAGCACATCTAGTCTTCACACCTGCACCGCAGCCAACCCAGGGGAAGGGGACGGAGTGACAGACCTCCCGTTGGCTCCACTCAGACAAAACTTCTGGAGTCTGGACCCTCCAGCTGCTTGCATTTTACACTCATTTGGTAAAACAAATCTCTAGCTTCCTGGGCGCTACATTTAAAAAAGCACACATTACTAAAGGATAAACTTAAAATACTGAAAATGCTTTAAGGTCACGACAAACAGGTGTGAAAGAGAATCCTGACACCTCGAGGGGAAATGGCACCAGCCTGGAAAGAAAAAAGAAAGCTGAAAACCACGATGGGGTGAGAACGCGGGAGTTCCGGAAAACCCCCACGGTGAACTCGGAACAACGAGAGTCCCACGGCAGCACAAAGACGTGCTGTGTGCTGGAACCGCGAGTGGAAAGACTTGGCCACCATTTCTGTCATGGCCCCACAAAAGGTGGCGGGTCCCCCATAAAGAATGAAACTTTAGATAGTCCGGGAATGTAACCTGTCACTCTGGGACACAAGCAAGATACCACATCCTTTTCTGCAGACTGGTCACCTTTGGCACCTCATAAAGTTCCGTGCAAGTTCTCTGGAAGGAAAACCATTAAGGTTTCATGAGGAACTGAACCAGCCGTGTGTGGAAGTGACCATCTCCTTCTGGGCTGCAGGGCAGCTGGAAGGATGGCAGAACCTGCACCTGGAGGGGCTTGTCTCACGCCAGCTCCACCCTGTCGACCTGCCCAAAGACGCACACACAAGCACTTATCTTTGAGCGGTGACGACCTGGAGGAAAGATGGTCCATGTCGCATGTCTAGTGTCTACCCCACACGTGGTACTTCCCCTTCCTCTGCTGTGGCTTCTTCCCATTTCTCTGCCTATCCACTGTCTCTGCTAAACACTGCACAACCTGGCTCACTTTCTGTCCCTGCCACCGGGGCTGCATGTTACTACCGTGGGATCCTAAGTCCCCTGTGTCACGATGGCACGTTGGGCTCATTTCTTAGAGCTGCATCTCTAACACCCAAATTAAGTTTTAATTATCAGTTTGAATTGGATTCATGAAGACAGAAGACTATCAGACAACCAGCTCATGACTTCCATATAACTCTCATATTCGTGATCGGTGTTGAATTCAAATGTGACTTCTTTTAAAAAATGTTCATGGATCAACATTTGATCTTAGCAATGACGATGTGTTTCCCTGGTTGATGGTCTGTTCTCATTTCAACCTCCCACCTTGTTAAGGAAGCAGGAGTCCTGAAAGTGCCTGGTGCTAAATTGTACTACCTTTCATTTATCACTCAAGTGCAAGTTTTAGCCCCCAGCTCCCATGTCCTGGGAGTTATTCTCCTTAATAATTTCAAGGATCCTAAGGAGGTGCTTCCAACTTCCTGATGATCTTTGTCATTTTTGATTCTAAATCTGACTGCAGCCTGGGGCTCATCAGCTCCCCTCTGTACTCGACGTCACCCCAGGTAGACACCACCCCGCTACCCTGTCTGCAGCACACAGTCCCACCGTCACATGCGTGCTGCGCAGAGCAGGTCTTCACAGGAGGGGCGTTATAACAGCCAACAGGAAACCACTCAAACCTGAGGCTGAGACATCAAAACTCCCTGCCGCCGGAGCAGCGCCTTCTCTTCTACCTCCAGCCTGCGGCCAGGACCCGCTTCTCGCCACCAGTGCCCAAACAGACAAAATGAAAACTCTCTATCCAGCTTCAAGCAAATGCTAAAATTCCCTGTGTCCTCATCCCACAGAGCAATTTCAGCCCCCAGGTCCCAACCACTCCTGTCTACATTAGCCCCTTCCCTTAACCAAACAAACAAACAAACAAACAAAAAACTATAATTCAGCTGTCCTCAGCTTCCAACTCAAAGAGCAACTGGCTTTTACAGTAGCGCTGTTTTCAACCTGACGCCTGCCTTTCTTACAGGGCCAGGGGGCAGGGGGGAACCTCGGCTTAGAAAGGTGAAGAGATTTGGCCAAACCAGACCATCAGACCTGGGATTCACGGGCAGATCCCACGATCACATACCACGTTCTTCCATAGGCCGGGTGCTGCCCTGCGGACGGCATGCGGGAGCCTCTGCCTCCACCCACCCACCTGCTTGGGGATGATGCGCAGATGCCAGGGCAAGGGCAAAGGGGCACGAAGGAGAGGGCAAGCCCTTCCAGGTGAGGGCGGCAGCCAGCGCCGGCCCTGCCAAAGAAAGGGGCTCCGTGCATCCGGGGCGGGGAACAGCCGGCAGACCTTCCTTGCACCTGCCGGAGGGTCTCAGAGCCAAGGCCCATGAGGGGCCTTTCATTGCGGAAGGAATATCGAGCAGTGGCCCGGAAAGAGTCTCACACAGAGCGAATGCCCAGGCAGCCGGCACTCTGCTGCCAGCTGACCACTGACTCCTACAACCAACCATCGGGCACAAGGCCTCTGGCCGCGGGAATCCCGCCTCGCAGCTCAAAACTGTCCGTCACTGCTCCTTCTAACCAAGTGACCCGACCTCTCTCTCCCTTCTCTTAGTCCTTACAGCAGCCCAAGCTGTCATCTCTGTGACAGCGACTTCGGACCCACGTGCACCTCCCCGCCCCTACCCCACCCCTCAGCTCTCAGGCCCTCGGGCCTCCCTCCAGTGCGTGGAGCGTCCGCAGCTCCCCAGCAGAACATGGCTTAGGTACTATATGGAAAGTGTGGCTGTCGGGGGTGATAAAGAGTTGTTATGGTTCACTCACACGTGAAAGTAGGTACAACACAGGCGAATCTTCAGTTACGTTCACACGTAATCGAAGTCAGATTCAAAAGGCTACAGAATATGTCATTCCATGGATGTGACATTCTGGACAAGGCAAAACTGTAGGGACAGAAATCAGATCAGCGGTTGCCAGAGACAAGGAGTCTGGAAAGGGGATTTATTACGAAGGGACCCTGGGGAAATATTTCGGTGATGGAAATACTTTCCGTGGTTACGCTATAGAAGGTTCTCAAAATTCACAGAACTGTAACCCAAAAGGGAAAATTTTACTGTATATGTAGGTGATACTCTAGTAGACTTGACTTTAAAAATTAAAAAATTAAAAAAAAAAAAACAACCCTAGTGAGACAGAGAAAGGGCCAGTCCCAGGACTCTGCAAGCTTAACATGCCCCCCAGGTGACACTGACGCTGCTAGTGTCAGTTGTGTCACCCTCCCTTTGTCCTGTTGAGCACACGCGAGGTGCACACTGTGTGAACCAAGTACCACTTCGCAGGAGAGGGTAGGGGGGTAAGGGCGGAGACTTCGTCACCCAGGGAGGCCAGCAATGAGACTTACTTTTTAGAAAGGGGATTTGGGACAGACTGGCAAGGTCTCTTCTTCGTTGAAGTTCCTCTTCAAATATTTTGCTCACTTTTTTCTTTCTTTTGTTATTACTGAATCTTAAAAGTTGTTTTTTTTCATATTCTTGTTGCCAGTTCTTTATCCAATACATGTTTTGCAAATGTATTTATTTCCCACAAAAAAATAAGGCTGTGGCTTATTTTTTTATTTTCTTAGCGGAGCTTTTCAAAGGCCAAAAATTTTTAATTTTTATGAAACTCAGTTTATCCATTTTTTTCATTTATGGTTCACCTTTTTTGTGTCTTAGAAATCTTTGCCTAACTCAAGTCCCCAAAATTTTCTCCTACGTTTGCTTCTAGAACAGTGGAGCACAACAGAGCTTTCTGCAATGATACAAATGTGCTGTAACCCAAGCTCAACAACACACAAAAATCAACTCAAATGGGTTAGGAACATAAAGGTAAGACCTGAAACTGTAAAACTCCAAGAAAATTCACAATGAAAAGCTGCCAGGGCGATGAGTCCTTCAATATGACCCCGAAAGGACAGCAAGAGTAGCAAAGGCTGACCGGTGGAGACGACACCAAACGAAAAGGCTTTCGCACAGCCAAGGAAACAATAGAGTGAAAAGGCAACCTACGGAGAGAGAGAAGATATTCGCAAAGTGATAAGGGGTTAATATCCAAAATATGCGAGGGACTCCTATGACTCAATAGCAAAAACACAGCCTTATAAACAATGGACGAAGGACTCAGACAAACGCTTCTCCAAAGAAGATACTCAGATGGCCAACAGATGTATGGTGCTCAGCATCGCTAAACATCAGGAAAGTGCAAATCAAACCACAGTGAGATATCACCTCCCCCGTTAGGGCGGCTATTATCGAGAACAAAGAAAATATCAAGTGTCGAAGATGTGGAGAGACCAGAACCCTTGGGCACCGTTGGTGGGAATGGAAAATGGCACAGCCACAACAGAGAACAGTGTGAAAGTTCCTCAGAAAAAGTAAAAATAGCCCTGACTGGTGTTGCTCAGTGGGTTGAGTGCCGGCCTGCAAACCAAAAGAGTTGCCGGTTCGATTCCCAGTCACGGCACATGCCCGGGTTGTGGGCCAGGCCCCTTCATGGGGGCACACGAGAGGCAACCGCACGTTGATGTTTCTCTTCCTCCCTTTCTCTCTCTCTCAAAATAAATAAAATCTTTTTTTAAAAAAATTAAAACTAAAACTACTATGCAATTCAGCAATCCCGTTTCAGGAACTCAAAGAGACAGCTGCACTCCCAGGGATATTGCAGCCTTGCTGACAGTAGCCAGGAGGCCGAAACAACCTAAGTGTCCGTGAGAGATGAATGGATAATGTGTGTATGCACACAGTGGGATGTTATTCGGCCATTAGGAGGAGGGAGATCCTGTTGTAGGCTACAAAATGGATGAAACTTGAGGACATTATGCTAAATGAAATAAGCCAGTCACAGAAATTAGATATTGCATGGTTCCACTTATGTGAGGCATCTACAGCAGTCGAAGTCGTCAAAGCACAAAGTGCAGCCGTGGTTGTCAGGGACTGGAGGGAGGGGGAAATGGGGAGCTGCTATTCAATGCGTATAAAGTTCCAGTCATGTAATATCGAAAAGTTCTAGAAATATGGTGTACGAATTGCACTTAGAGTTAACAACACTGTAGTGTACACTTCAAATTTATTAAGGGGGTAGCTCTGATGTCATGTGTATCTTTATCATAGTTTTTTGGAAGTCATTGTCTCGATTTCTGTAGCTTCATAGTTAAGTCTTGAAGTCAGGTAGTGTGAGTTCCCCAATTTTTTGTTTTTCAAAATTGCTTTGGCTGTTCTCTTTGCTTCCCTATATAAATTTTAGAAATTCCCTGTAGATTTCCACAAAGACAATGGCCAAGGTTGTGACTGTCATTTCATTGGGTCTCTACATCAGTTTGGTAAGAAATGACCTTTTGCCAATATTGAGTCTTCCAGTCCACAAACAGAGTACATCTCTCTTCCTGCCTCCACTTGACTTTTACCCATCCATCAGGTATCAATGACGGTGTCCCCCTTCTGGGAAGTTCTGTGTGACACCCTGATCTGAGTCACGTGCTCTTCATCCCTTTAGCACTCAGCGCACAGTAATTATTTTCCTCTCTGACTCTTCCTCTGAGCTCTGACCTCCGTGACAGCTGGAGCTGCCTGACGTCTTGTTCACCACTCTTTTCCTGTTATTGTTCAACTCCAAAATCCTTACTTTATTCACGGAAACAGGAACAAGCCAGAACGGAGGGGTCAAGGGCAGAGGAGGAGTTGTAATTTAGGTATATTGACGGCCTTGACCACGAGTTCAGTCAAAAACATTCAGGGCCCGCCCGATCGTGTTACGGCTCTGTGAGCACTGAATTCAGAAGGCCATGAGCGATTCCCTTCCTCCCCTCTGAAACCTTTCATTTCTTATGTGGGTTAAGCAACACAGACATCACAGTGATATAGAAGAATTACATAAGAGGTGATAAAGTGAAAGCACTTGGTAAATCAAACAATGGTGCATATATGTGTCATTATATATAATCATATATACACATATGTATATCATTGTACATGTGTATATATCACATATATATATGTATCATTCCCTAATCCATGATGCCTTAAGTCTAATAACTTATTTTTATTTATCAATGCTCTCTGCTATTCATTTCCTGCATTTTCAAATTTATTTTTACTTTAATGAAGGTACAAACACAAATTAATGTTTCCTTTTCTGAAGTCTAAAACCCTGGTTTTAAAACGCTCATCATCTAGTATCAATTTTATGAGCAGATTTGAAGTACATGCAATGTGTTAAATGAAAATTCTTGATCCCATTATTGAAGGAAGAAATGATCTGTTTTGGCTAAGGGTGATATTAACATCATAAGATTTAGTTATTTCATTTAAACAAAAAAAAATGTTAAAGGAAACTAGTATTTCTCAATGAAACATTATAAATATCCAGGATTTCTATCAGCTCCCTCTTAAAAGGTATAACCTTTCAGGAAGATTCTTTTCTCTTAAAAAATAGAGAGACGATGTGATAAATTGCCACAGGTGGAAGACTGTTCACTAAACACTGTTCCATTCCCGAGCCCAATATGGCAAAATGAAATAGGGGGCACAAATGAAACATAACTGGTGCCCTGTCGGTGACTGCTTATTAGGGTTGTTGCAGTTACTCAGCGCACTCTCTGTTAAATAACGTTGAACTGAAATTGTGATTGAAACCAAGGATAACTACCTCTTTTAAGCCAGTTTCAAGAAACTGGAACCTTAGCAGGTAAACTCTACAGATGTTTAAAATACTGAAATGAAAAATTGAAAATAAATGAAAAAAGTCGTCATGGAATCACTTATACTTTCCATAACCTATTTTTAATAATTAGTCATAGAAAACATCAAATGGCTACCTTTTCCAAGGAAGAGCTTTGTGTGGGTGAATCACTGACTGGAGCAAACACCTGCCACTCACTGGAGGGGCCAGGACCCACCAGCTATTTATACATATTTGAGACACCGGGCATCACGTACAGCGTGTAGTCATGGTAGGTTTACAAAAAGCCAGTCACAGTCTGGCAAAACATGCTGGATGATAAACAGACCATAAACAGAAACTATCACCAGCGCTCCCGCAAAATCCAGCTGGGTTTATCCCTAATCCCAGTTTCAGATGCAGGTTTTTTCCAGACTGAACAGTAGTGTGATTTACTCAACACTCTGCAGAAGCCAGGGCGTGGTCATCCTTCTCTAAATAATATTACAAATGGATTTTTCCCTGAACTCTTGTTGCAACAGGATCTTAAAGTGGTGACTAGTTAGGAAAAGGTAAGATTAAGGTTACAATGCATGACTACAGAAATAAGTAACAGCTTTTAGGGACCACCATTGCAACAATGGAGGTAGGGGGACTATTGAGACCAAAAAAAGAAAGCAATTCTACAGCACAAAACACGGATATTTTTCAAGACACTACTCAACACACAACTACGGTAACAGTTGAAGAACATCTGGGTTTGCTAGCTCGTCTCTTGAGTACCGACAATTTTATCCCAAGTTATTTCGGGCCACTAATAACCGCTCTAAATGCAGGTCCAGCGCTGTTCCTTGATAGTCACGGATGAATTCAGAAAAATCAATGCAATACTTCCTTTGGCCTTTCTAAAACACTACCAACTAGAGAGACGGGGAAAGTTAGGGCTGGGGAGCGTTCTCTAATGCAGGGACACACAGGTGTATGCATAATAAATTAGTGATCACTTCCTGTCCCCTGGCTAGCCCACACAGTGCACATAGGCCGCTGCCCGTCCGGGGATCCACAGCACACAGGCGGGTTGCTCTGAAACCGACGCCTGTACTTAGAAGCCCAGGGGCGACACTGCACACGCGCACTCCCTCATTCCCGTTCTGGGGACTGCTGAGTAAACTGAAGCCCAAGCTCACACAAGGCAGGGCGGCCACGCCCCCGGGGCGTGGGCTGTTTCCTTCTTGGTCACGCTAACAGAGTGAGGAAACTGAGACCCAGGCCAAGGGACGTGCCAGTGGTCACAGAGCCGCTGGCGGGCGGAGACGGACGGGGAAGGCTGATCTTTGCGATTCTCAGCGTCCCGTGTTCAACTGCCCAGGGCCGCTGCCTGGCTTCTCCCCCCCCCACCACGCCCCCCAGGGTTGCGCACGTTCCCTCCCTCAGGGGGAAGGGACCAGGGCCCGGAAGCTCCCGTCCCGGAACGTTTTCCTGTCAGCAGCGTTCGTCGCCAGGAGAAACCGGCGGCCCACCCGCGGACCCCACCCGCCGCCAGCTGCAAGGCACCACGCCAAGCATATGCAACTTGTTCCCAGGAACTCCGTCCTCCGCGTTCACCCCTGTGCCACCTCCGCCCTCGCCCAGCGCCGCTGTGCGCCTGCGCGCCCTAGCCCAGGAGCCCGGGGCGGCTCCTCACGTGGGCTTCCACATGGCCTCGCAGCCGCCAATAGCAAGGCGGGGCCTCGCCCTCGCCACGCCCCTATGCCACGCCCCCTTGAGGGAGCGCGGGAGCCTGGCCTCACGCATGCGCTTCCCCTTCCAGCCAGCCGCTCACCGCTCCTGCTTGCCGCGTGCTGTGTGCGCATGCGCACAGTGGGGCTTCACGGAGGTCCGCGCGCGTTTGAGGCAGCGGAGCCCGCGAGCTTTAGCGCGGAGGCAGGGCAGGCGGGGGCGTGCTCACAGGCCGCCACGCGGGAGGGTGCGCGCCTCGGCCTGCCCTTTTGACCCAAGGAGGTCAGAAAGAACTGCTCCAGGTTTTCCCATTTTACGGCTAAATGAGAGTCAGGGGAACCCCCACCACCTCCGCGTGGCCCGCGCTTCGGGGCAGTGGCTGTGCGTGGTGCGGTGACGGCCTGAGCTCCGCCCGCGGCGGGCTAGTAGCCCGTCTCCTGGCCCGGTGGGCAGGCACGGGCACGTGTCGCGCCAGGGGCCTGCCCCAGAAGCTAGGCTGGGGCCCGCCAGGAGCCTCGGCGACACACACCTCTCGCGCCAGCGTCGTCCCCACCGTGCCCGTGCGTCTTTCTCGCGGATGGTGTTGTAACGAAAAGGTAGGGCCGCGTCAAGGCTGCGCTGCCACGTTCAGGACCCAAAATGGGCACCTTGGTTGTGTACGTTCATGTGCCCTGGTCCCCTCAGGGCAGCCACGCGTCCTTTGGGCGGAGGAAGCTCTTGGTTACTGTGGGAAGCGCCAGTGGGAGGTGCCATGGCGGCCAGTGATAAGATGAGCGTCCCCGGGGCAGGACTCAGCCGAACTTGCGTCCCACGTGCGTGTCGTTGGGCAGCAGGCGGACAGGGGTGCTTGAGAGCGAGCACGTGCTTGTGATACCTGGGTGCGAATACCTGGGGGTTAGGGCTCAGAGCTGCTCTGCTAGGTGCCACCACCCCCCGCCCCCGTCCCCGTCCCGTTTCATTTTCTTGTTACTGTAGAATTATTGCTACACGTGTTTTCCTTTCTGTCTTCTCGGGGGCGGGGGTGGGGCAGTTTTGTTGAAGATTATTGTCGGAAGGTTGGAGGAGGAGGAGGAAGGAACAATGAGAGCAGAACAGGTAACAAAACATTTTCACGGTTAGACCCCGGAGTCACTGCTGGTTCGGGTCCCAGGCACAGCCATATAAGCGAGCCGTAAAATTATTGGTGGAGGGCCGCGCCTGCGCGGAGCCGTCAGGCCAGGAGCACACACAACAAGGTCTGCCCGTGCTGCTCCGAGGGTGGAGAGTTCAGGCTCCTCCTCGCCCCCGGCTCCCCGAAGGCTATAGGACGCAGGGCCTGTGCACGGCCTGATTTCACTCACATCTGTCTTCATAACTTTCCAAAGAATGTTGTTCCTGCATGTGGATTCGTGTGTCCTAAATTGAAATCTCGTCGGAATGGAAGCCCGGGAAATAAGTTGCGGGGGAGACGTGTCGCGCTTACGGGAAGGAGGATAAAAAGATGCTGGTTGGGGAGATAACAGCGCGCGTTCAGAGAAAGAATGAAACAGCAGTGCGTGGCTGTGCTTATGTTCAACTAATGAGCCGTCTTGTGCATGAGGATTTGTATTAATATGTTGCTTATTGTGACCAAAAAAACACCACCATTTCTGCACTTGAGGGGGTCTGAGAATTCTGGCACTGAAGTAGGAAGGACAAAGGCAGGGCGTGATAGTCTCGTGCAGGAAAGTTCACCTGGCACCCAGTCGAGCTCAGGGCACATTGTTTCAGGGTGTTCCCCAACCCCCAAGTCGGAAACGAAAAGACCATGGCGAAGGGGAAAGGGGGCAAGACCAAAGACCTGAAGACCGAGAATAGGCCTCCGAAGCTGAGCTCCCGTGATGACTGGGCAGGCAGATAGTTACCCAGCCCACAGCTAAACCTTAAACTCCGGCTAACGACATCCCTCAAGAGAACAAATGGGTAGCTCATTCATTGTGTTTCTGTGTACATCCCTGTCCCCCACCTGCTAGGCTCAGGTAGGTTCTGCCCTCATTGGAGGCAGATTGGAGGAACAAGCAGGATTTCGGAGCTCACGGCCCATTCTCCCCACAGAATGGCATCTGAGCTAACGGTTCCGCATTAATAGGTGACTTGGCCAGTGCGACACAGCTAGTTGGTGACAGCCAGAATTAGAGCGACTTTCTCACTCTTCAGGGTCAGTTACTCTGCCCATGTGTCTCCAAAGTGACCAACACTGTCTTCACACTCTGTATGCACGCGACCCACCATCTCCCAAGAGGTGGAGTCTCTTTCCCCTCCCCTGACTTGGTTTGTGACTTCATTTGACCAGTGGGATGCAGTGGACATGACATTCTGGAGCTCTGAGGCCAGGCCTTTGGAGACCTGGCAGCTTCTGCATGCCCCTCTGGGAAGCCAGCCCCCACCTTTGACGAAGCTTGGGTGAAACCACCGAGTGCTGAGGCACCTGGGGAAGCAGCATACGTGTGAGGGGCGCCCTCCTGGACCTTCCAGGCAGCCCGACTGAACGCAGCTGGGTGAGTGACCGCCCCCCCCCAGATCACATGGGGCAGAGCTAGCCAGCTGAACTCTACCCCACTTCCTGAGACACAGAATCATGGGAAGCAGACAGCTGAAGGACTGCTGTCCCTTCTGCCTCACTCTGTTAGTATTAACTGGACTACCGTAATGTAGAAATCAGGACGTAAGACTGTGGATGGGTTTCTGAAGTCCTGTTAAGGGACCTTAAAAATAAACACTTCATATATGTCAACAGCTCTTATCAAGATAAGGTGGTCTTCTGCTTGAAATTAACTCAAACACGCAAACTGAATGTTAATCACAGTTTATTGATTTGCTAATCAACCAACCCAGCTGTGGGTAGATTAGTTCATACTTAGCATGTAACTGTAACAAAATGTTCTCCAGATTCTAACGCTGTAGTTGTATAATGCCGCATTTCAGACCACCAGAAACCTCCGTGGCTCAAGACACTGCAACTGACTTTGCTCCCTACTTTGCAGTTTGGTCAGGGCTCCGAGGGGACCCCTGGTCTCTCCCCCACTTAGCATCAGCCAGGGCTGGCCTGCAGGCACCTGGGGGCCGGTAGGGCAAGGAACACCTGGACAGCTGGGCTCTGGCTTTGTTATCTCTCCAGCAGGGTGGCGCAGGCTGGCTGGCACACTTACCTGTCGGCACAGGGACACTAAAACAAGTCCCCAGAAATGGATCCCAGCAGAAGCTGCATCACATTGTATGACTTAGCTACAGAAGCGAGACAGCATTCCTCTTCCCTGCCATCGGTCCCCCAGCACGAGTTAGCAGATGAGTTACGGGTGGGGCACTAAATTGGTGCCGCCATATCTAAAAGCGCAGTCCCACCTCCCCCAGCGTCCAAACTCTGCATCTGAATTTTATGCCAGGTATAAAATCTTGAAAAACTAATTCCAGGAGCTTTGATGTTTAAAAAAAAAATTACTACTAATTGAAACACCTACAAAGGTCCATTCATTTTTCTTACACATGACTTGGTTTGGGGGCTGTCATTTATGCACCTCCCCCAGGGACTTGGATATGAGCTGGGGAGAGGGGAGTATGAATAGCCCACTGTTATTGCTGTTTTGTAAACCTCTCCCCCTTAAAAAAAATAGATTCACTGCTTACAGTTGAAACAAGTAGAGTATTCATAGCAAGGTTGAGACATTCTGAATCTCATCTGGTTCTGGCATATTCTAAAGAAAATTTGTTTCGCATGCTCTGTAGTAACTTTCAGATGAATACTATAACTTATATTTCTGCATATGCACACGCGCAACACCCCTCACTCCTTCACTGTCTTTCATTCCCAAGGGGCTTCCAGCTTCTTGGCCCAGCTTACCTGCTACCATTTTGCTTTCTTTTTTTTTTTTTCTTTTTAAAACCTGGCAGTGCCACACCAAAGGTACGTGGTGCCTGTTTCACTGTTACCTAGCAACACTCAGGCCAGGAAGGAAAGTGCAGAATCTCACTGTAATTCTGATAGGAATCATATTGTGCCTAAGACTTAATTAGCCAAATTGAAGTTTTGCGTGAACAGCAAAAGTAACGTTTCTCTGATTGCGAAAACGTGCCCCAGGACACACACCAATTAGGGAGAACTGTGATACATCTATAGCACTTTGTAGTTGCTTTGAAACTGTTACAAGTAAAAATTCACCATGTATTCCTTGCAGATTTAATGGATGTTAAGTCCTTCTGTAGCTGTGGTCTGACTTCTGAGCCTAGTTTTTCCAGCTTATTTTCCTAAACTGTGTTTTTAGTATAATCTGGAGATAATGATTTTATAAATATTTAATGTTGCTTTTCCAGACTGTCTTTATAGATTCCTCTTTTTTAACATTTACCCCATCAGCTGCACCACCAGAACCCTTGGCATGTGTCAAACGTTTGCGTTTTAAATTGTCTTCTCAACGAAGTGATTCAGAGGTTTTGCTAGTCAACCAACTCCTAACTCTTCCTGCCTGTAAATCAAGGGGATCACTGACAGAATCCAGAGAGGGTGAACAAAATACCCTCTCACAACATGAACCGTCACCCTTAATGGGGGATTTTTCATTTCCATAGTTAGAGCTCCGCAGTCCAAGGACATTTCTGCAAGAAGCACAACAGAATGAGGAAGGAGATTGCTCCTAGCTGAAACACTTTCCCACTTCAGTTCATTTTAAGAGGAGAGAATTTGCTTTAACAAGCATTTTGTTAGGTAAAAGAAAATCGGGTTACATGCCAAGAATGGTAAAGCCTGCTGTGAGGAGGTCACTGTAATCTAGTTAAAGAAATGTTTTTGCAAAGAAGAGATCTCAGGGTGCATGTCAGTCATGGCTGGTGCAATGCAGGACTTTCCTGGTAGTTTAAAAGGAAGGCCCTGTCAGTCAGCAGGTGTTCCAGGCTCCCCGCGTGTCGGCTCCACCCTAGAGAGACGTCCCATGAACTCACCGGGTGGCCCTTTCCAGTCCTGGCATTAAGACTGCAATTGAAGCCAAGTTTAAAAACTAAAGACTCCCTTGTCATTTCCCCTAACCTCTCTGAGTACTCTGTTCCCTGTGGTAAAACGGAGATAATCCCACACGCTCTGCTTTCTCACGAGAGTGCTTGAGGGCTGCGTCAGAAAATAAGGGGTGCAAGCTGAACGGTTCCCACGGTCTCAGTTCTCTGCACATTGTATGCGTCATTCCATGAAACCCTCCTAATGACAGGTACAGAGATCAGACTGGGGCCTAGGGAAGTTCAGCACCTTGCCCAAGCCATAGCAGGAAGACTTGACCTTCCTGACTTCCAACTACTGAGCCGTTCCACCCCCAACATAAGATACATGACAAATGATAGGAAGTGTTAACAATGGTGATGGCTGACCTAACTACAAGCCTTTTACTTAAAGTTACATTGTGTGTGTGGCGGGGGTGGTAATGTGAATATATCATTTTTAAATGTTTCCGTGTTTGTTGATTTAGGGGGCATGATGTTTTTATTCAGATTGTTTTAATGGTAGTAATATATGATCAGTGTAGAAAATCTGGGAAATACAGTAAAGTCAAAACTGAAAGAAAAAAATGTAATGGCAATTGAAACATAGAAGTATGCTGGGTAAACAGCATCCCCATTCCCCCGCGCCGCCCCACCACCAAAAGCGCTTTTCTGGAGGAAGAACAGAGCATTTTAACACCAGCACATAGCTAGAATTCTGGTATTTATTCAATGAGGGTCAGGATGACATACCATAGCAAGTTGTTATAACTTTTCATCTGTGATTAGATAAAGAATAAAAAATAGCTCACCGAGCAACAAAATGCTCACAGAGGTAGGATTGGTAGACATCTTGAGACTCTTGCTAATATCCCTAAAAAACATTAGTTTCTAGAAAATCCAGACCTAGAAGAAGAAGTCCAGCAGCTCAGCAGCTCGCATGGGGCGGTTCGGAGCGGACAGGCTGTAACGAGTGACTGCATGTCGGTTCAGGCGGACGGCATTCAGAACCCGAGCGAAGGGCCAGACAGTCCCCGGAATTCCGAGTTGCACCCTGGACTTCAGAGGCACATCTAAGGCAGGAGTGTTGAGTAGAAAGCAGGAAGTCGGACCCTGAATATGATGGGTTTGGTTCCAAAGGAAGAGGTTATTCCTGGAAAAGAGCGGTCCAGTACTGAGCCATCAGTGAATGGCTGGGAGGAGGAATCAAGACAGAAACCAGCAGCCCCAAAGGGCTGGGAAGGCTTCCAGGGAGCCCGCTGAGAACGTTTCAGAGATGGAAGTACCTTACCTGTACCTGCCTCCACCTCCAACCCTGTCCCGAACCTAGGCCCCTGGTGTCTCCCTGCACTATCTGAATTCCCCTCTAATGTCAGTGTCCCCAACACTGAGAAGAAGCACACTCCCTCAGAGTGGCCCCCAGCGACAGGGTAGCATTGTTCCCGGGATCAGGCAGAAAGTTCCTGAGTCCCGTAGGTTCGCCCTTTGTGCTTTTCTAAGCACCAGCCCCTGGTTCCTGACCAATGGTAGGCAACGTGTGGAAGCAGAGAAAAGAGCGGATGTCCCCTCTTTCAGGAAAACTTTCCTTCTTCTGAGACTCTGTGACCTGAATCATCTGAGACACTCCAGACGGACTTCACTATCCCAGATAAGGGAATGTCAGCTTTGTCCCTCAGAGGAAGTACTGTGCTGAAAGCATGAGGACCAAGTCATATCCTCTTAAGCAGAGAATGTACTTAATAATCCATTTATTAAGGAAAAAACACAAACCCGAGGTTGTCTGAAATGTCAGAAAAGGAAGTTGTAAGTTAATGTAATTGCGTTCCATTCTGCGCTGATCAAACAGGCACTGGCCCTTAGGCTAGCCTTATTTCCCGTTTCCATGTTCACGTCTCACGTGGGGTTTTAACTACAAACCCGTGAAAAGGACTCAGACCCGGGCCCAAGCCACTCAGGCGAAGAACCTGCCGACACCGAAAGCCGGACCAGGTGCTGCAGCCCTCACCCCAGGGCTTTGCCAGAAACACCCACCATCATGCACTGTTTTGTTCACTCTTCTCATAACAGCAACCTTTCGGCTCTCTCTCCCTCTTGTCCCAATAATTTCTTCATCCATCAGTAGTGGCTGCCTGTCTGCTTCTCCTCAGCTGTGTGTCACTACGTGGTTATCACACGCTACCTCCTGCAGGTTGTTTCACTGTCGCGGAGCCCAGCAAGGTGCTATTTTTAGAGCAGAGTAAACCATTTAGTTAGACCGAGAATCATCTGGTTCCCTTATCACACGTTTGATTTGCCTGTCTCCTTATTCTCAGAGAAAAATCCTCACGTTGGTCTCTCATGTCGCCAGGAATTCGTTCAATGCTCACACTCGATAAACTTTCTTAAAGAAATTTGGATGTTTTCTCAGTAATGCTTATTGTTTTTCCTCTGCTTAGGTAATGAAAACTACAGGACTATACATTTACTAAGCAAGTTTAAAATTACTTTTGACTTCATGTAGTTATGTTTATCCGTATTGTTATTTATGGGCAAAAACTATCCAGGATGTAGTTAGTGAGATTTTTCTCAAGTGATCATATTGTTTTCAATGAAGAGACTGGATTTGTATTTTTGATGTGCTCACTTAAAAATCAGTATTAATATTCTGAAGAAGAAAGGTATTCTGATACAAACTTAGAAAGAAACTGTGATTTATTTCCATTCCATATATAAGATCCAGCTCAGACTAAGCTCTGCCCCAGGTTCTGATAGCAATGAAACTTTCTTTTTTCGAGCATGCTATGTGATCCTTCCCTATGTCAGATATGCATTATATCCTTATAAATAGCCATGTCTGTTTAAGTTCAACGTATGTTTTGAAAATAATTTGATAAGCCTGTAAAGTGCCAGTGTTGAAGTCTTCCCCAGGAAGACTCAGAGCTGACTCAGGTGTGGGCCATTTATGATGACAAACTTGCAAAAGAATAATTTTTTAAAAATCCGCAAGTTCCTGTTCTATTGATTTCATTTACAGAAGGCGAGCTGGTTTCAGCATCTCCCTGTTCATATGAATGCTAATTTCCAGCTTTTCAAACAGACTGTTTGATTAAGGGGAGTCGGAGCAGCCCCTGTGCCTCCTGCTTACAACCGGCTCTCGAGGTTCTGGGGCCCAGGGCATCGGCCTGATCTCTCATTCTCAGCTGCATCCTCTTCAGATTGGATTGCTCCCGAAATCGTCTGTGTGTGCCCCACCGAGAGTCAGCCATCAACAGGCACACCCTGCTCCCCGCCTTCCCGCTCCCACACACAACTTCGCATGTGATCATCTGAAACCCGCAGGCGTGGTGTCTTCTCTAAAATCCCGCAATTACAAGCATAAAACCAGCCACTGTTATTTCCTATTTTAAAACAGCTTTTAAAGTGACAAAGCCAGCCTGCAATAAATGCGATTTAAGGTCTAAGTAACCTCGCCAAAGGACTCTGAGGTGGATCTAAAACACCTTCTCCCAACTCTGCCAAGCTGATCCATCTTTCACGTGAAAATACATTTCAGATAATCAGTGTTTCTGGTCTCAATCCAGGGAATTTCACTTGAAATCGATTTTTCTTTTGCAAAAGATCCCAACTTTTGCAGAATTAGCTCAGATGTGAACGATATTTTCACATAATTGCAAACACATTTCTTGTTCTGTATAACTTTCTGAAGGCTCTGCTCAAGGAGGCAACTAATGCAAGCTCTATTAACAGGAAAAGAAACATTTAAAATAAAAACTTAAACATTGCAGTCACCTAAAAGGAGCCTAAACACAGAAACAGCATGGGAACATTTTTAAGAATTGAAATGCATAAAAATATGTATGTTTTTCAAAAGTTCAAAAATCAATCCAAATAAGGGATAAAAATGATATCACAAAACAGTATGGAAATACAGGCAATTCAATACTTGATATTGAGATTAATGGGTAGCATTTTGCGGGGGACACACATATCTTACACCAGGACAAATTCCAAATGGATGAAAAAATTTAAAGACAAACAGCTAAAACTATGCAAGCCCTAGAAGAGAACCAGGACACACCGAATGACCTAGGAGTATAGTTGTCCTTTCCAGTGAGAGGAGTCAAATCCAAAAGCCATAAGAAAAAATGTTGAAAAACTCAACTACGTAAAAATAAAACTTCTGCACGAAAAGACCCCATAAGCAAGTCAAAAACAAATGATGAGGTGAGAAAAAAATATTTGCAGTTCATACCACTAATGAAGAGCTTACCTTTCTAACATAAAAGAGCTTTTGCAACTTGAGGGGAGAAAAGACTAACAGGCCAATAGAAACTCTTAAAAGAGATAAACAGTGAAAAAACCAA
Source organism: Mormoops blainvillei (assembly GCA_004026545.1). Lineage (NCBI taxonomy): Eukaryota > Metazoa > Chordata > Mammalia > Chiroptera > Mormoopidae > Mormoops > Mormoops blainvillei. Next base: position 101,378 of record PVJD01003250.1, on the reverse strand, counting down.
GATGGCATTTTTCTCCAATCGTTCCCACGCAAAATAAAAATAAAAGATCGATAACATCAAGCAGAAAATAAACATTCTGCTATATGCTGGTGGAAGTGTAAATTAGTACAACTTTTACATAGGGCATTTTGGCACTGTCTACTAAAGTTCCTAACGATTATATCCATTGACCAGTAGGCCTGCCTCAGTGGGTATACTTGTGACATGAATGTGAACAATACAAGGTGGTCCACGGCAGAATTCTTTATGGAAACCACTCAGATGTCTATCGGTCAGAAACTGGTTAGGTATATAATGGTACGTCCATACAGTGGAACACTACACAGCTGTTGAAAAGGAAGTGGAAGGATTTGAGTACAGATACAAAAAAATCACCAAGAAATAATGTTAGGGGAAGGCACACAGTGTCTATAGTATGCTATCGTTTTGGGTAAAAAGGGGCAAACCTGTATCAAGATTTGCTGGTAGATGCCAATGTCCTATGTGTTCAGAGGTAACTAACTTCTGGCGTGTGGTTGTCTCTGTGTGCTCCAAGGGGTTGGGAGCTAGATGGATAGAACAGGGTGGGGACGCCTTTCAAATGTGGGATCCCTTGATTCTTTTTTTCAAAAGTGTACATATTACCTATTCAAAAATTAAATTCAAATTCATATTTTTACCTAATCTGAGCACATGGTTACACTTACTTTACTTCTGATTATATATTCCTTTAGTGATATGTTTTCTAAAACTGCATTTTGTACTAGAAATTTAAAATCAGTTAGGTTTGGTTGAAATTCACTGTTGAAAGAATTGCAAAAATTATTTTAATTACATACTTGACTTTCCTTACAATTTAGACTTTTTTTGTGCAACTCTATGCTTCAGCTTCCAGTATAATCATTCCATTTTGTGTGCAAATGTGTCAGAACCTTCACCCATCAAGGAGTCTAACCTTATCGCTGAAGACTTTTGATCAGTTTGAAGCTTTTAAAAGCATGTTAGGTATTTTTTATGTTAAACTCTCCATTTTTTGTCACATGAATGAAGGTCACCTAGAGAAGTTAGTCAGCCCTCTCCCTTTCTTACCCATTCTTCCTCCCTCTAATGTGGACGCTGACATCCTAAGGTAGAAAGTCATGCCCCCCTGTGTGCTAAGATGTTGTCTTCAGGACATGCGAGGATATTTTCCTGCCTGTAGAAGATTCTCACCGAACCACACCTTATTTCTCCTAGAGATCTTTTGACTCTTTACCCTTATATGCAAGAACCCTTCTATTTTTTTAACCTCGACACAATTAAGATTTTATCCCAGTCCATTCCAAACACAACTTAAACTTCAAGAACCCCCTAAAGAAAAGCTTGCTCCTCTACCCACTCTGTACCCTCAACCCACCCTGTCAGTGTCTTTGTTTGGAAACACTTCCCATAATTATGAATTACTTGTATAATTTGTTGTTTCATGTTCATCTCCCTGATAACATGCAAGAATATAAACCAAACCTCTCGCATTCCGCAGGCAGCAGTAACTACATACCTGTGCATAGTAGATTCACAGTATATGAGGTCTGTCCTGAAAAAGTCCAACCATTGTTAATATAACAAGAACAGTTTGTGCAACATCGATGTAACCTGGCAGTCACGGAGAGTGGATTGGAATGCACATGTGCGAACAGCGATGACTTCACTGTACTAGTCAGTAGGGGTGCTTGACGCCATTTAGTAAGCACATGTACTGTGTGTCCATCACATTCAAAATGACTCAGCGAGTAGAGCAATGAATCTGCATCACATTTTGCATTAAGCTTGAATGTTCCTCCATGGAAACTGTTCAGATGATTCAGAAGGCTGCAGCTATGGGCAACTGGTGACTGGCAGCTTCATCACGACATCATGCTTGCTCATGCATCACATCTTGTGCAGACTTTTGTGGTGAAAACATCAAATCTCCCAGGTGACTCAGCTTCCCTACAGCCCACATTTGGCACCCTGTGACTTCTGGCTTTTCCGAAAACTAAAATCACCTTTGAAAGGTGAGAGATAATCCGGCTGTTGATGAGATTCAGGAAATGTGACTGAGCAGTTGATGGCGACTGGGAGAACTGTGTGAGGTCCCAAGGTGCCCACTGTGAAGGGGACCAAGGCGTCATTGTCCTGCGTACAATGTTTCTTGTATCTTCTTCAATAAATGTCTCTATTTTTCATACTACCTGGCTGGATACCTTCTGGACAGACCTCATGTATTTGTTGGATAAATGAACAAATGAATTGCCTTTGCTTCTTCCCAGCATCTTTTCATCTGTTCGAAATGCGCGCTCCTAGAGGTTAGAAACTGCTCCAAAGGAGCTAGTCGGGTAGCGAACAGCGGGCACCAAACTGCACCGTCCTCACTCATCCCTGATGAAGCGTCACACACTGATGGCAACGCTGACATTGACGGGTCAGTAATTCAGCATCCTTGCAGTAGGACCTCGACCGACTTGATTAAAAAATAGTAACAAACTTTTAAAGCTCTGCTTTGCACCAGTAATCACGGCAACTAATGTTCCTTACACTTCACTAGGAATGTGAACTGGAGCAGTGAAGTACTGCCCATCTCCAAGGTGGGTTCTAGATGGAACATAATTGATAGTTTACCCCCAGCAGGCGGTGTGTTCAGAAAGACCAGCCGAGCCGGTGTTGGATATTACAACATATTACAGTGTGTGCAAATGGAAAGTCTATTTTCCGGTCTAAATGGTTTCATTTTCCTTGGGTTGTTATGAAGACAATTTCCTCAACCTCATAAGATAACAGATTTTTTTAATGTAATCATGTATTTATTTTATGGTTTGCACAAGATGTACCTTTAGTACATCCAGATTTTCATAACCCATCAAACAGTTCGTCAGTATGTGTTATGGCAGGAGATTCTGGAACTGCCAAGAAAAGTAAATGCACAGAGCTGCCTGCAACTCACTAACTATAACAAATTAGCATAAGCAGCCCCATTTTAGAAGGAATGGCTTTTAGAAGTTACACAGAAAATTAAAGTGATTTTGCATTTAGGTCATTAAAAACTGTCCATGTCGTGTATGGTTTCATCATGAATATTAAACACAGCCCAGACAGTTGACATAGCCTACTTGAGGTGGAACTCTTTAATAATGAGAATTGGTTATGATCTTAAGACTAACTAGGAAAACTAACAAGTACCTATTTTTACGGATTTTTTTTTTCTACTTAAAAAATGCACATCAAATAAAAAACCTCTCAACACTTGTCAGCTCTCCTGTGAACGTACCACAGAAATGGACTGGCATCGACCGCAGGGAAAACGAAAGGCCAAATTACCCTCTTCCACCCACGCTGTGAAGTTCAGGGAAAAATCTGTCCCGGGCCCGTACCACACAGACAGCACACAATGAGCCGCTTAGAAAGAACTGAAGAATGGGTAAAATTCCTCAGATTTCTCTGCACAGTAGCAAAGAGCCGATATCCTTAGTCACCCTCATACTTTAAAATCCCTCTGGCTGGCTGGTCACAGCACAAAAAACCAAGGTGAGTCTTTTCAGATACCTAATTTGTTAACTCTTAATTCCAGCAAAAGGAATTAATAACTCCAAAAGGCAAAGAGTACTCTGGCTACAGGCTTACCTGCTTCAAACACCCCAGCCGTGCAGCTGGGTTCCAGGGCAGCGCTTGAGGAGTGTCAGTGGTACCCAGCTAAATTAAAAGCTAAGACAGCGTAGAGCCTGTCTTGCCCACTGTTCTAGTGCACACGGAGCCATCCAGTAATCATTTATAACCACTGCCCCGGGCGGAGAGGGGAGCTTTCCTCCAACAGACTCCATGAGCTCATGAGCTGGGGTCACTGTTCACCACTGCCCGAGCCCAGCTCATAGTAGGTCTTTGTAAATGCCCGAATGAATGCAGCTAAGTATAATATCCAGAGTAGAATCCAAACACATGCATTTCATACAACTTTTGCACAACCAGGTAAAGTTTTCTAGGTGTTTCAACTTGTTACAATAGGCGTGGGGTGTCCAGAGTCACTAGCTGATGACAGAGGGCTGGCTCTGGAAGAAGCACGCAAGTGTCAGGTAGGTACTAGACTCACCGAGGGGATCACTTCGTGCATTGCATTAATGTCTAATCACTATGCCGTACGCCTGACACTAAGATAGCGCTGTATGTCAACTAATTGAAAAAAAAAAGACACACGAGAAACTGGTAAAGTGTTTAAATCTGAAGAGAACTGGTGATAGGACCAGGAATGAACTTGCCTTTCTGTGTATACTCATTTGGCTTTTGATTTGCATTAAAATACATATATGTACACATACATATAGATAAAATACATTCATTTACCTTACATGTTTTATATGTTCATATGTTCCTGGATAAATACACAGAAAAACTCCAGGAATGTAGACCACCTCTTCCAGGAAGATGAATTGGGACACTGGAAGGAAAGGTTGGGAAAGAGACTTTCCAATGACATTCTTTTACACTGTTCGGAGTTTCTAATCACATTAAATATATGACCTGGTCAAAAATTTTCAAAAGTAAGCAGAAATACAGATTTTTAGGACCCTTTCCTGGAGTCTCTGATTCCTGAAGCTGGATGGGGGGTCTGGAAAGCCATATTTTTCATCAACTCCCTGAGGAGTACCTGTGATCGAGACAGTTTGGGGATCAGGGTTAAGGTTAGACTTGGCCTTGGAGATCATGAAATCCAGCAGTTCCCAAACCTGGGCATCACCCCTGAGTGAATCAGAAGGCGTGGGGGAAGGGACCAGACACCAGTGCTGTTGAGAGTAGCGGGCGGTTCTTATGCAAGCACAAGCTGGCAGCTTGCCTCATGCCACTGACCCAGTATGATCACTAGGTGAATGTCCTGTCTGTCTTCTGTGCACAGAAATGTCTCCCATCACCACAGTGGCCGGCCTCCAAGATCCCCCAGTGAATCCCACCTCCCGTACTCACACCTTCTGGTGTCCCCTCCCACACTGAATGGGATGACCTGTGTGCTATGGTGGCAGTGATGGTGGATGACCTCTGACACTAGATGGAAAAGGTTGTGGCTTCTGTCTGGCTCTCTCCTGGACTGCGCCTTCTGGAAAAGCCACATCATAAGGACACACAAGAAGCCACAGGGTCATTAAACCCTCTTGCCAACAGCCAGCACCAACTTGACAACTATGTGAATGAACCATCTTGAAAGTGGATTTCTAGTCCCAGTCGGGCCCTCAGATGACTGCAGGCTCAGCTGTCACTTCAACTGCAAACTTGTACCAAGTTATGAGACAGAACCTACCAGCTAAGCCACTCAATTCCTGACCCACTGAAACCATATTTAGTAATCAATGTTTATTATTGTAAACGGCTACATTTTGGGAGAACTTGCTACACAGCCTTGGATAACTAACACCATCATATTTTCCCCTAAGTGTAGTTCTCACCATTACATTTTTATCTCCCAACTGGCAAAAATGTAGTGCTTTTTCCCAAGCCTGCAGCTGAGGTATTGTAGTGGCATGCTTGCTGTCACAGGAGAGTCAGCTGAGGGTGCCAGCAAAGGACTTTCTCACTTGGGCAGGCTACCTCCTAAATAATGTCGGTCAACGTGTTGGGACCAGAAGGGCTTGCTGCCTGTGGTTCTCCGAGTTTAGCTGGAGTAGGTGGAAAAATCAAGGGACCCTTCCTGCAGTGATGAAGCACTGTGCCTCGGGCCACGGAAGGCCCGCCTCGGGCGCTCTCCTAGTTGCTAACACCTCTCTCTCACCCTTCCTGGGGACGAACTATATGTGACTTCAGTTTGTGACAAGGGGTCCACTTGTTGCTCTCTGCTGAACTCCAGCCTGGACAGACTGGGTTCCATGCTGACAGAGGACATCTGCACCTAATTTTCACCTGGCGAATTGTGTATGTGCAGCCTCGCTGGTATCAGAGCATTGCACATATAATCCCCCTCCAAGCCCTAGGATGACTCTGGGAGGAAACCAGCACCCTTCCCTCCTCGACGTTACCTGCCACGTCAGGAGGGCAGAAATCACCTTGGATTTCACTAATGAATTAGCAGCCAAAGTCTTAAAATAAATACATGTATGCATCTGGCTTATGCCAGCCCGTTTCCGACAGTTACGGTCGTTTGGCTTTGATCTGTGTGGATACGTGATCACTTAGGAAGCCCGAACCCTAATCTGCTGGGTGTTATCTGCCTGCAGGAAAAGCAAGGGCCCGTTTGTGAAACATCAAACGGAATTAGGAGACTGTGGGATGCGTGTTGCTTGGTGTTGCCTAGCAATATGGTTGGGGCACAGGAATCGCAGAGAGGGTGGAATTTGCGCCCACAGGAAAATCATATTATTCATAAACATGGGCACACACAGCTCTGACAGCTCAGCAGGAATGTTATAAACTGTGAGCACAGAATTACCATCTCCAGTGGCATAGTCTTCAGAGCATTGCAGAATAAAGAGGCTAGGCGGTCCATGATTTCTTCTGACATCTATGTGAGTGTATCTATCAGAGAAAAAAATATGCCCATGAGGGGGCTTGACAGCATCCCTTGTAGACATGAGCCCAGTCGAAATAAGCAAAACCCACATTTGTAGAATGAGTATGTCAATATGTAAACTTATAGGGAGAAGTGTTTAATACATAGAAACAACTTTATGCTCACCCTTATTTCAAAATATTGAGGTTTGCCATTAATTTTCATGAAAGCCAAGTGCAGTGGTCAGAGGCATGATTGTCGAAGTCAGACACCTGGTTTTAAACCCAGACCCTGTCCTCTGCTGTTCAGTTTTCCTGACCCTGACTTCCCTCCCTTGTGAGTCAGAAATGTAGTCACAGCGACCACTTGGGGCCGTGGCTAGGATGAAGATGAGGGCAGCTGGATGGAGGAGGGAGGCGGGACTGGCCCCCCGCGCACCACAGCCTCCCTGTCCCCAGTGGTGTTACGGCGCAAGAGGCCTTGTGACTGCCTCTCCGTGGGCACCCAGGCTGCCGGGGAGATGGCTGGGCTGTTTGGGTGTCAGGAGGAGGAGACAGTGACCTGCAGCCCTTCCCTGCCTGGAAGGAGAGGTATGGAGTCTCCTGGCCCACTCAGTGGCTCTCCGAGAGTCAGAGAGCCAGCCCGCTCAGCTCTGAGACCGAGGCCCCAGACTTGCTAACGGAGAAGTCCACCCCAAAGGCAGCTCCATGGTCCCCTTCCAGAGCAGCACCCACTTCCACCCTGCACCCTCTCTTCTTTCCAGACCTTGGACATGGCCTTAGGCAATCCAGTTCTGGTAGAGCTGTGATTTTTCCGGACACACATTCCTCTCCCAGGCCATGTGGAGGGGACCTGACAGGCAGGGGCCAGGGCAGGGGGCCTCAGCTACCTCCTCTGCACTGTGGGCTCCGGTTTCTAGCAGCATTGGTCTCTTAAGATCTGGGTGAGGAAGAATCAGAACGGCTGAGCTGCCGGCCCCCCTGGGGGGAGGTAAGCAATTAGCTGGGCACCCTGAGAAGCACTGAGCAAAAACAAAATATGTCCCCTACTAGGGAAACGTGAACGCTGAGTGATGTGTGAGAATGAGAAAGTGACATGGATTCTATTTTAACATTAAAATGTTAATCAGAAACCAATTTTTTAAATACTTTTAAATTTATTCCTAATGTCCTTTTTCCTCTATGAATTTGAGAATTTTTTTTCTTTTGAACTCTTAAATTAAATTACAAGTGCTATGGTTATTTATTATGGGTTAGGAAATTCCATTTATTGAAATCAGAATAATTTTTCTTCTTTGGCTTTTAAGTTCTTGGGACAAGAGTAAGTTAGAAAATGTAATGGAAGAATGGGCCCTATTTGTATTAGCAACAAAAAGATTAAATTCCTAGGAATAAACTTAAGTGCAGAGCTTATGAAGGAGACTTGTTTTCAAGCTACTGAGGGTCAAAAAGAAGACTTGAATGAAAGGATATCCATGTCTTTAGTTAAAAAGGAAATTTTATAAAAATCAATTCTTCCTACGCTATCTATAAATGTAAATAAATCTCAATTGAAAAAAAGTTTTTAAAAAATGATTTATACTGATTATAACATTCATATAGAAAAGTAAACAAGGATATGCAGGAAAATCTTGAAAACAAAAAGCAAAGATTGCCTGACTGTGTTACAAGTTAAAATGTAAAGCTACACTAATTAAAGATTGTGGTGCATGATGAGACAGGCAGCTCAATGCAACAGAAACGGGTGCAAATACTGAAAGCAAGTTAGTGGAAGGTAAAGCGGCGTCCCTTCTCAGTGCAGAGAGGTGGCCTAATCGGTAACGAGTGTTCAGGCAATGGCCTTGCCTTCTGAGGGGAGAAAGGAAAGTTGGATCCAAACCTTACACCTTTCACCATGATAAATTCCAGGCGGACTTACGTTTTTAGAATTAGAGAAAGAGGCCCTGGCTGGTGTGGCTCAGTGCATTGAGCGTCTGCCAGCCTACAAACTGAAAGGTCACAGGTTCGATTCCCTGCCAGAGCACATGCCTGGGTTGTGGGTTCGCTCCCCAGTTTGGGGCGTGCAAGAGGCAACTGATCAATGTTTCTCTCCTTCCCTTCCCCTCTCTCTAAAAATAAATAAATAAAATCTTTTAAAAAAAAAACAATTAGAGAAAGAGAAAAGACTTTCACCAGACATCCTGAGCAGGCAGAATAAATTGCTGGATAGTTTTTATGTAATCTTCGAGTATGTTTGGCCCTTGGAAGTATAAAATAAAAGCCAGAATCCTTAAAGATTGATTTATAAATAAAAATCAAACATTTCTGTATGACAAAGCAACAATAGCAACCAAAAAATTTGACAAGGTTGAGAGACAACACTTTTTCGCAGAAAAAGAAAGAAGTGGAAAAACCTCCAGTCCACTTGTAATAAGGTACCATGTTCACCTATTGTACTGGGAAAGAGCAAGTAAGATTCATGGTTAGAAAGGGCGTGGTCAAACAGGGACTCCGATTTTACTGCTGAAAGTTTGAATTGGTACACCGTGGCGGTCAGTTTGGTGATATACATCAAAGTTGTAAATGGGCGTGTTTTGGTGCATCGGTTTCACTTGCAGGGTTTATCCGCATATGTGCTCGAGGAGGCATGGGCTTCGTGGGCACGGAGTTATTTAATGCAATCTTCTGTCGCAGCCACCTAAGTGCTTATCAGTAAGAAGCTTGTTAAACACACGGTGCTGCCTCTGTGCAATGGAATATTTTGCAGCTCTTAATAAGGATGAAAATGCTCTTTACACACTGATATGAAAGGATTTCTATGACCCATCATAACGTAAAAGTTAAGAAACTGCAGTCGTGCGTTATCTCCAGAAAAGAGACAACTGGGAAAGAGGTTTTCACAGCCCCTTTCTTTGCAAGTGGGACCCTGTGAGTGTGTTCCTTAGTCCAGAAACACACACGCTGAAATAAATAAAAACTGTTGCTACTTGGATTGCATTCCTGTAAACTATCTTCTGAGGTATTCCGACAATCCTGCTATAGCAAGTAGCTCAAGATTTCTCAGGACTGCCATGATGTCTGTGCTTTGGTAGCATCAGGTTTTAAAGATACACCCTCCAAGCCAGGAGAGTGCAAAAGAAGGCCTGGCTCCCCGGACGCGCGATTTCCCGTGTGCTCTCACCTGGTATGAGTTTCCAGGTGAGAGCGAGCTGGTACAGGCGGGATTCCGGGACAGCCCCCAAGTTCACTCAAGGTTTCCTGGGACAGGGCCGTCCGCACCTTTGTTCACTGTCATCTGTGGCTGCCTTCAGGCCACAACCCAGGGTTGAGTAGTCACAAGAACTAGCCACAGAGCCTGAGAAGCCTACAGTCTTTGCCATTTGTCCCTATATAGGAAAAGCTTGCCAACCCTTGGTTTAAAACATTTTGGGATGGGTCGCTTGTTATGTGCAGCTTCAGAGCATTCACACAATTTTGATCTCTCTCATTCTGATGCAAAGTGAAATAGCACTAAACCAAAACTAGTAATAATGACTATGCATGCTTTTAAGGGAACCCTTCCTGAAGTGTATATACATATAACAAATTTACAAATCCTACCTGCAGCTCAATGAATTTTTACAAAGTAAATATACTTGTGTAACTTTCACCAAACCCAGAAGTTCCCTTGTCACATTAGTTGCCATATCCCCAGCCCCAGAGACACCCACTGTTGAGATTTCTGTCAGGATAAATGGCCATTGACTCATTTTGGCTGTTGATGAACTTCATATGAATGATTCCTAAGTACGTTCCTTGTGCCGGGCTTCTTTGGCCCAGTGTTGTGTCTAAAATTTACCCGTGTGGGGGGCGGCAGCGGCCCGCCTGCTCCCGTGGCCGTGCAATACTCCATTCTGTGAGGAGTTCGTAGGCTAGCTGGCCGCTGGGCAGCCAGTGGATGTTTGGGTTGTTTCTAGTCTTTGTTAGGAATAGTGCTGCTCTGAATAAGTAATTTTTGACACACGTACATACATGTTTTTGCTTGTGCACGTACATACCTTGCACACACCACTGGAGTAGAATTGTGGGTCCCTCATCCGTGATTTTTCCTCTGGAGCAGGAGGCCATCAGTGTCCGGACATACACCGTTTCACTGAACAGCAGTTTGCCTTATTCCCCTTTCAGGGCAACATCGAAATTAACTTTGGGGAGGACCGGCCTCCGAAGGCCGCGCACAACCAGTTGAAGAACTAATTAGCTGAAAAATTACAATTGCCAACAAGCGGATTTCCCCTCCAGAACCTACGCTGTTACTTTAAGGACGTTTCAAGCAGTCGGTTTGGAGACTAATTATTTAAGCAGCTGATTTCAAATCAGTGCTTCCTTTGGAACATGGGGCAGGCCAGGTGACCATGGCACAGTGCTGGGTCACAGAGGTGCATTTTCTGGGACATGTCCCTCACTCTGAGGAAAAAGTGATCAAAAGCGATAAATGGAGGGGATGGCAGGGAACCTCAGTGGATGGAGAGCTCCAAAAAAATAAGGAAGGCCACGCTGCCACCATCAAGTTCCGGTGACTTTCCTACTCAGCAATTCTGCTGTAAAGAAAAGTCACAGAAAATCAAGATTTCCCTCAAGGGCACTTTCTTCTGTCCGGGCGCCCCTGGGCAGGACTTCCGCAGCCTCCCAGCTCATCCCCGCTTCTCCAAGCCCCCAGGGCTGCACGGACAGCAGGTCGTCTTCTGCGCACCGGGAAACTCAGAGGACGAGAATGAGTCTGCAGGGCAGGCAGGAGCCGGATCATTAGGCCTGCACATCTCCCTGAAGCTCCGTTTCTACCCATCGGTTGTTATCAAACCAGCAGAGAAGAGTCACTCTGACAGTGATCACTATGAGTCATCAGGAGCCACAGAGAGGCAGGGTCACACTTGGGGCTCTGTGGTCTAGAGCTGCTATCCTCCCCAAAATTAGCAAATTGCAAAGTGAACCGTGTTGACCTGTCTCTCTGTGGGGCCAACTTCAATATAAAGATTTGTTTAAGAAAGAAAGGAGGAGAGAGAGAGAGAAAGAGAGAAGGGGAGTGAGGGGAAACGGGGTGGGGGGAAGGAAAGAGAGGAGGATGAAGGGGGAGTCACAAGGATAAAAAGGGCAAGCGTCCTCAAAGGATCCTGAGAAATACTGTCCCACCCCCACCCCCTGGAGGCTTCTCAGAGCAGAGCAGGTCCTGTCTCCTGTTCACCCTCGGCTCCAGGTGCAGCACGTCCCAGGGTTGGTTCTTCAACTTTCTTTAGAAACATTATATACCTCCCTCAGCTTGCCAGGGCCAGTGACAGCCTGCTAGCACTAGGCCACTGTTGGTACCCGCCACAGTTGCCCTCCAGGACAGAGCATGAAAGTCTGGAGGCAAAGGCAAGCGCAGAAAAGGGCTGTACCCCTGCACCCACCTCAATGAACAACACACAGGACACTCGGCGAGGGTCCCTGGGCAGTGGAAGCACAACCACAGCAGCCCCATGTGGCCGCCTCGTCCAGGGCAGCGCTGTCTGACATCCCTCCTCCTTCCCACCGTTAAACAAAAGCGATGCATATCCAGTGTTCCTTTAGAGAACGCCAGCCCGGAACCTTCCTGGGCGCGTGTGTGGCACCTTCAGCCTCCTGTCAGCTCTCTATCACTGTTGATCCCTTCTGTTTTGCAAAGCTCTTGGCTCTCAGAAGCTGTAAACAGCACCCTATTTTAATTCTGAAAATCTCATTTTTCCCCCTAAATTCTTGAAAGAGAACACCCCCCGCCTCAGCTTTCAGGAGCGCTTATCTTGAAAGCTTTTTGCAGACAATTACTCTTCATCAGCCTCCTAAGAGGTGGCTAATGTCCGTCACCCCCATTTTATTGCCAAGGAAACTGAGTGCATTGAGTGCTCTGCCGGAGGACATGCCTTGAGTCAGGGACAGGCGAGGGGCAAGGGCAGAACTCGCTGTTCCTGGCAGCCTTGTGCCCTCAGCAGCCTCGCCTCTCTTTGAACTGCCATAAAAGTAGGCCACTCGAGACCTCTGACGGGCTGCGGGATGCCCTGCCGCACTCTATTGGTTAAAGGTGACGCGGTGGCTGCACGTATTAATGTTACTCGTTGACTTACTGCCAAAAGCCATTCATTTATTAGATGCTCAGCCTAACAGGAACTATTTCCTTAATTTTCCACCGATTATAATAAAACACTTCCCCATAGGCACGTGGGAGAACGGTTACATGAGGCTGCAAAGCAGAAGTGTGGCTTGTCGTTTTGGCCTTGAAGAGAATCTCTCCCCGTCATGCAAACGCCCTCCCGGCCTCCCTTGTCCAACTCTCACCTCACCCTACCTGGAAGACCACCCCACCCCACCCCCGCCACCCACGTGCCTCTGCAAGTGAGTCGCACCCTGGTCTCAGCGCACCCCAGCATCCTGTCCAGCCCCTCTTCACCCCACCCACCTCCGTCCTTCAGAAATCCCTGTTATCTTCCAGGTTCATCAAGAGCCACCCGCTAACACGCCACTCCCTTCTTCCCGACCTCTCTGAATCTCTTCCTTGTCTGCCACCACCGTCGTCCTTTCTGCCTAGCTGGCTGGCCTTGTGCCCCTCTGCGTAGATTACCAAGCGCTTACAGGCAGGGCAGGTTTCGGCCCTGTCTCCACCATCCGGATGAAACGCAGGGGTGGGCAAGCTTTCCCCGCAAAGGCTGGTTTAGGAGCCAGCCTTTAGGCTCTGCCAGCCTGAACAGTCCCCGTGGACTCCGTTTTGCTTTCTTTGGTTCAATCCTTTAAAAATGCACTGAGCGTCCTTAGCTGCAGGGTCAGCTGGAGGCTCGGCTTGGTCCTCTTTCCTGGTTCGTCTTACCTCTGGCTTAGAAGATAGTTCTTAGATTGTCCTCCATGGTCTTGAATTAGGTGGGAAACTACTTATTTTGTATTTGCAGAAATTTTGTCATCATTGATCACTTTCGTACTGGTTTAAAAATACGTAGCAGTATTTGCAATAGAGAATACTTCCTTCCACTTTCTAATACTGCAAAAGAACCGTGTGGACACATAGCCAGATACATTTTTATACTCCTGTTTGTACTTTTAAGAGAAATCACATTCTCTTGATTTTGTCATAAAAATCCACCCCGTGAAAACGCGGGTGAGACCAGCATCCATGCCTGTGGAGCGTGAGCTTGAGAAACCCCGGACTGCATCCTCCTGCGTCAGTAAAGGGCCAAATTCCAGCACCTTTACAAGAGTTCTGCCACATGTACGGCTTTTTTAGGAAGTAGTATAATAAAAGTAGCTCTGCAACACTGATAAGATTGTTTTTTTAAGGTGTTGCAAAATCTTTCATTTGTTCCGTCAATGATTGCTCTGAAGCAGGATCTCGGACAAGTTAATATTTATAATGCCTGAAACTCGAGGAAGGACAAAGAAATGATCCCTTTCAGGTCTCACTGACCTGGGTCACTGCTCAGTGCCAGCACCAGGCTCTCCACCCACCGGGCCCCAGGAATACTTCAGAGTAATAAGCATTAAGTGTTCAGTGACTTCCTGCGTCACATTTGTCAACCATTGCTGTCCTCCCCACTTTAACATATTAACCTGAGTTGCAGTTCAGACAGTCGGTTTCCATATTGGCAGCTGGTTGGTTTAATATCTTTTCAGCAAAGGTGCCTTAGGGGGCCTTTCAGAAAACCTTGTGCTAAAATTTCAACCTGTTTTCGCGAGGCGCTCCAGCTGAGCGTAGCATTGACGGGTATTGCTGATAATTTGCCAGCGTGTGATTTAGGAAACTTGAGCAAATGAAATTGTCTTGAAGATGTCACCTCTGAAAACCCCCGAACTTCAGTGGAATTTCATGGTGCATAGAAAGGCACATCATGATTTTATTAACATACTGAGGGCTCACCTAACTTGGGAGAACATGTCGGCTACGGGTCTGCCTGCACTACAGAGGGGGACAGGATGTAGTTACCCAGCCTGAGGCGACACCATTAACTCCAGCACATCGGTTCCCCCTTTGGGTAGGGAAGCCATAATGTCGCAAACAGAAAGTCCTGTTCGCCAGGTAACCATTTAAGGAAGCAGAAAACAGCAAGAAGGAAGTCATAAAATTTTCTTACAGAAGTGCTTTTCAAAATTCAAGCTACTTAACACATAATAAGAATATATACTCCAAGATAGTAGAGAATTTTATTAAAAATAACCTTACCCTATACAAGTAAATCTGATCTGTAGTAAACTTTTAAAATTTCTTTGTCTCATTAAAAGACTGGGCTTAAAAAAACTGGTTCTGAAGGGAAGAAAAAAAAAGACAATGGGCTTTAATGCTAGAAATAGCCACAATTTTTAAAAAATACATCACAGGGTCAGGCACAACTAACACCCCCTTTTTATTACAAAATCTTTAATTATAAAATCACGAGCATGTAATTCTGTAATACAACAATACCACACTCAAGCATACCCTATGACATTTTAGGTGAGATGCTCACATTAAAACTATAAATTATTAACCCCTACTATACCCTACCAACCACACTCAAGCAGGCTTTACTTCTGCTGGACCATGTATTTTGTATTTAGGAAATGCCATTTCCTGTATCTAAATTGGCTTTCGAAGATGGGAAATGCCACAAACTAAAATTGTACTGAATTGATTTTTCTTTCTAAACATTGAACAACCCTGGTGTTCAAACTGTGTTTGAACAAACCTAGTGGTATACGTTTGTTTTGTACATTTTGGGGAGTAGGTGAGAGGGCACGGTAGAAAATATATTGTCTTCTTTGGGTTTTCATTCATAGGTTGGATGTGTCTGGATTCAGAGTCGTATCTGGCGCAGTCATAGGAAATTGCTTCTTGTTTAGGTCAGAAATCATCAAATATTGGCAATTTTACATAAGTGGTTGCTGGTTACCACTCTGCTGTTCCTTCCTGTGATCCTCGGATCCTCGTCTAACGGCCACGGATAAATGGGACAGTTACAGGGTGAGGGTTTATTCTTGCATAATAGACAGAATAATAGAAAATAGATAATACATAACAGATAGGAATAGATAATGGTAGTTCATAGACATGCAAATGATAGCAGATAGCTCATAAGAAAAAGTAATAGATAACTATATTGGAAAGAATTTCTGGCTCTTGCACTACAGAAGGGTACTTTCTAAAATATTTTATTCATTTACTTTTGGAGAAAAGGGAAAGGAGGGAGGAGAGAGAGAAACATCGACGTCAGAAGGGTATTTTTATTCCTTGCAATGTTTTGGGAAAAATAATATAAACTCTCTTTTCCAAAGTAAACATTACAAGCATTCTCTCAACCTACCCCAAGTCAGGGGTTTTAAAGTCCTCCATTTTTTCCCTTTAAGAGCTGATCATAATTACAATAGTAGTTAGCATTTATTGAGTACCTACTAAGTGCCAGTGTCTGTAATAACTTCTTTACATTTCTCACTTCCTCCTCAGAACAACTCTATGAAGCAAGTATGAGTAGTATAACCCTCCTTTTACAGATGAAATTTCGGGGAGAGCAAGGCGGCTCAAAACTAGCTTTTGAGCCTCCACTGTATTTGACTAAGCGGTGGGAAGACCAGAGAGATAGACAAAAATGTTAGCCAGTCAACCCGCATATCCTCATGTCAAATAAATATAACCTTGGTGTCAAACCCTGGGAATATCTACTGATGTGGATTGGTAGCAATCACACTTCTGATCTTGAATTTGAACTTTAAAATCTTACTTCAGGGCGTAGCGGTGGGACCCCAGGACTTAACCTCTCAAGTCCGCCATTACCCTTACCGATAAAATAATATCAAATGATCCACCTTCCAGAGACAACGAGACTTCCACTGATATTTGCCATCCTCAGATGAAGGTGAATACAAAGTAGTGTATCCTATTCTGGAACTGGAGAAAATTGCTCTTTGGTTATTCTGCTTACATAGTAATCACTATTTCTTTTTTTTTTTAATCACAAATGAGAGTTTTTTATTTGTCACCATTCAAAATCTCAGTTTTAAGCAGACTCTTGGACTCATAGCCACCAGCTTGGGTACCTTTAGTGCTCGTCTCGCCCCCAGCAGCTTTTCTAAAACTGCGACCTTCAGCAGGAAGCTCCAGGAGTTTCCCCAGTTCAGGCTGGGGCTTCTTCAGCATGTTGACTTTTCTAACAAAGACATCATGGAGCGGATAAATAGACTGGCAAACCTTTTCTGTGTTTTCCAGTGCTATCTGGAATCTATTGACCACTTCTTTCCGGTCATTTGTCTGCACCTCTCGGGTCCCGATTTCCACCCTCTCCTTCCGTATTCGGCGGGCCCGTTGGTGCTGAGCCTAAGAGGTCTCCCAAATCCAACTGTTGCATTTTTTTTACTAAAACCAACACAGAATAGATGAAGCAACTACCCATTGGTAGTCTTGACATCAACATGCGCGTCCGTCGTGGTCTGCCACTTTTGACCAGGCACGCATTTTGTCACATGTACGGTCCACATCATGGGAATTAGGCAGGCAGTCTTTGCCCTGAATGTCCTCAGGCATTGGCTTGAGTTTTCTAAATGCAACTTCATTCTGCAGGTCAGCGAGGCTCGCTTCAAAAACACAACCCTTGAGACCATCAGATACGATTTTGGTTCCCTGAATTCTCGTGACTGGGGTTTTTCCAACGTTTCTTATATTGAACACAGCTGGGGCTTTCCCATCATACTGGCCTTTCCTAGAAAACGGGTCAGCCGCTTCCTTCTCGGCTCCCTTCGGGCTGCCCGTTGCAAGGCTCCTGTTCTCGCCGACCGCCATGGGGCTGCCCGGAGAGCCAAAAGGGCGTGCTGCATTTCACTTGTAAGTTTGTGACAACAGATGGGCAAGAAAGCAATTAGAATCCATAGCAAGTATTCCGACAAATGCATTTTATAGGCTTAGAGCTTCTTTTCCTAAACGGTATTCAACAAAAATAACGAATATTTTGAATATGAGATCCGTTGTAAAAGCATATAGAATTGTAGTAATTTATACCCCCTGCACGTGCTCCACATTCTAACAGGTTCTGGCACAAATAACGCCCCTTTTTTATTACAAAATCTTTTCCTACAAAATCATAAGCATGTGATTCTGTAACATAACACTATCACACTCAAGCTTACCACATGACATTTTAGGTGAAATGCTCACATTAAAACAGTAAGTTATCACACCCCTGTTACCACCCTACCAGCCGCGCTGAAGCAGACCTGCCTTCTGCCGGACCCTGTGTGTTTACAAGGACGAGGGAAGAAAAACAGTGGAATTACTGCCACTCTCCAAGGAGCACACATTCATGGGAACCTCGCTAAAAACCTAATCAGCCATAAGAAATGATTTACTTTTCTGAAGGCCTCACGTGTGTCAGCAGTACCACTAGATAATGCCGTCTTTCTTCTTCAGGTTGCAGCATTCTCCAAAGAAAAGAGAACTGATTTTTAAAGTGATAGTTAAGACAGCTTTGAAGACAGTTGACTCTGGGTTGGCAAGGCAAAAAGTCAAACAGCAGATCCAAACAAGAGAAGGAAACTGCGACTAAAATAAAAGTGATGATATGTTCATGTAATTTCAACGTTCCAGTCTGTGTAAGTGAATTAAAGAACTTTCTTTGAAAGGTTCTGGTAATTTCTCACTACTTGTAAGATAGACCAGATAGTTTAAAACAATCCGTAGAGGTTGACTTAAGGTCCTGCTTTTAAAAAAGTTACTAAAGCAGATGAGGACTTAAAAATTGTCCCAAAGTAATGTTTACAGACGGAGCTAACTCAGGCTGCCCATCTGGTATTGCCCATTCTTTGCCTGCTCGCTCCCATGCACACCCACTGTCCCCTATTTCACAAGTCTTTCGTCAACAGGAAACAAGGTTGTTGATATAGCACAGCTGTCAAAAAAAAAAAAAAAGGACACCCTAAGCAAGAAGAAACTGCAGAGGGAATGGAACCCAAAGCCCCAGACGGTGCCCTACAGTTCCATGGCCTCCTGAATCATGTACCTACACAACTCGATGCTAATTCAGAGAAGCAATTGTCATTAAAACATTCCATGGCAACGATTTAAACACTTGTTTTTTTCCAAATCAGCTAACTCACTTTTCTTCAGATTAGCTAGTCTACAAAACAATGTAATTGATTAATGAGAAAACAGACTTGAATGAGTGAGCCCTGGGAATGGGCTTCTGGGTATCCGAGAAGCATTAACTCATACAAATAAGTTGGAGCAGTGACTCCAGGTGGGAAAAGCGTGGAGAGGGACCGAGCAGGTGCCTAGGACGGAATCACATAGGACGGAATAGCCGAGAGCAGCAGACTAGCCGGGGGTTTCCTTGGGAGCAGACGCAGATGTTGAATTTGGGTATTTTGCTCTTCACTCGGAGTAGGTGAATCTGTGCACTCCACGGGGCCCCGCAGGCCGATGACAGGTGAATGTCTGAAGAGTGAATATTCGGAGTTCAGGGTGCGCTTGAATGCTTTCGCTCACATGGCCGCGTGGGAGCTCCGGGCGTCGGCTGCACAGAACCCATCCTGTCTTCCGCCCTTCCCTCCAGCCACACATGGGCTGCTGAGTAGAAGCCAGGTGCCAATCACCAGGTAGTAAAGAGGGACTTTGTTCAGGCTTCTGGGAGGCTTAGAGTCTTCTTACATTTCCTTTTCTTTTTTTCCTCACTTCTGGCAATTAAGTAGGGCCATTGGGCATGTATGCGTGGCAGTTTATGATATTTCTTTATCCATATACATATTTTTCCTTTCCCCAAACTCACTCCATTTTATTTTATTCTTGGGCAGAGCTTATACACAGCTTCTCTGTGTAAGCTGCTTCAAATCTGTCTGTGGAATGCGGCAAACAGACAAGCACAAAGTATAGAAAGAACGTTAATATAGTAGGTCATAAGGTGCGGAGACAGACGTCACTCCCCTAGGTTGTTAGCCCTGGAGACTCTAGCTAAGTGTGAGTAAATAGCTCAGGTATTCGGGTTGCGGGCTCACAAACCCAGGGAAAAGGAGAATTCAGAAAAGGTCGGAACGCAAGAGTGATTTGGTGAGTGGCAGTAATGTGAATGCAAATCCACAGGGCATAATGTCCATTTCCTTCCATGAACTTCGTAGTCATTCTTTGAGCTTTCTTCTTTAGCTAAAAAGCAAAAACTGGAAACCATTTTTTTAAAAATGGGCTTCACTTGGCTAGATTGTTCATACCGATCTCTCTTGGCACTTTCTGTAATGTTTTATCACATTTGGGGCATCGTTTTAGGAGAGACGGTAGAGTGCAATGTTCGTGAGTAGCTTCACTGGACGGCTGTTGAGTAAATCTAGGTAATTTTGTGGCTGTTTTGAATGCAATTCCGCATCTCCCTGCTGCAAGGGTAGGGCTACCTGGCTACCTGTCCCTAACACACCTGAGGAAATCGCTCAGGTGCTCCTGGCCCCGATCTCGAAACCCAGGGGCATGCAGCAGCTCACGATGATTGGTAGGGCTGTACAATTCATTCACCCTCTGCTTTCACAACCAGTAGCTCTTCCGATCCTCACAGCAGCCCAAAAGGCACGCGGGGCAGTTGTTGAACAGGCGAGGAAACAGAGGCTCGGAGAGTACATCTGTGTTTAAGAGCCTCGAGCCATTAAAATATAACACCTGAGACCAGGGCGGCGTGCCAGCTCCAGAGATCCATCTTATTGCAATTTCAGCATAATACATGGCTACAAGAATCTCCTGCCTCGCGGGATATGTGGAATAGAGAGAAGAGCCTCCCTTGGTGCGAATGTTGGGGTGCACACCAGGCCAAACCCACTATTGGTCTGTCCCTTCCAGGGTGGATTTCTGATCTTGTGAAAAATGTGTCACCTAAGTCCAGCAAGCACAGCTGGTTGACAGCTCCAAGGGGTCAAGTTGGTGGTGAGAATGGGTTGAAGAAGCACTACCTTGCTTTGGGGGAAGGGTGTTGCTTAGCAACAGAGCTGCCCAGGTGGTTCCACACTGTGGAACACTATGCTAAAAGGTAGCATATGCTCAACCTTTTAGTAAAGGTCTTATTTAAAAACAAAATATCCAAAATTTCTATTATGAGCTTCCTAAATCCCTGTTAAATGAAAGCGCAGAATTCCCCCCCGCCCCGATTCTTCCTATGCTGACATTTCAAAATACCATTTTCCTATTTCTCTTCCTACCTTTAGAGAGGAAACGACTTAACTCAACAGAAAGAACCCCGTTGGGAATTCGAGAAAACTGGGTCCTCCACCTTGCTCACCTTACTCTGTGACCGTGAGCGAGTCACTTACCCCATCGGGCCTGTTTCTGCCCAGGAAATCTAGGGGTTTTCCTATCTAAGCTTTGTGATCTCTTTTAACTCTCAAATCCTATGATTCATTTCCAACTTGGGTTTCTCCTACTCAGGGTTTGCTGTTTGCTCTGCGGGGTGTTTATTCATTCTTGTAAGCCTGGCTTAATATCTAATTGGTAATAGTTTTGCTGTTGCACTTGATGAGAACCTGTCGCAGGAGCCCCTCCCGGATGGCCTCTGCTTTGTTCTCCGTGTGAACTTGGCATCATTGATCACAGACTAACAAGTATTCTAAACATCAGTGTGCTTAGCGCCTGCACCAGTTAGGGAGAGAAAAACCAACTCAAACTGCCTTAAACGATAAAAAGATCTACCGATTCACATAAGTAGAATTAAGTAATAGTGCAGGTTCAGGGCACGCTTCTCGGGACCCTCCATCTATTTCTTTGTGATTTTGTTGACACTACCAATCTTTGTTCACAACTTTTATCCTCAAACAGCAAGAGACCGCAGTGGGCCTCCGCCTCTAGGAAGCATATCCTCCTCTGCTTTGGAGCCGGGGCACCTGCCACCGAACCCTCAGAAAACTCTCTGTTGTGTCTCATTGGCCGAAACTGGGTCACACAATCATTCCTGAACCAACCAACGACTACGGCCTTGAGCGGTTCCGTTTCAGGCTTAAACTGGGGTGTCTGAGCCAATCATGCGTGAGGGGTGGGGCTACCCTGACAGGCGCAGGCCAATCAGAGCCCCAACCTGGAACGGAAGCCCAAACCCTGAACTGCACCGTGACCGCGCTCGGAGAGGGCATGGGAGGGCGCATCTCGGTGTTGTGCTGTATCCTGCCCGTTCAGCCCTGAGAACACGCGGCAGGGATGGCCTGTCTGACCCTCTGCGTGCCAGGCACCCACTGCAGGCCTGTTAAACTGGATCGACGTTCAGGTAGTGAAGACAGAGCCCAAAACAAACAACACACAGGTCCCCTTACCGCTTCCTCTTCATTCTATTCTTGCCACGGCTGCTGTTCCTGATCCCTAACTTTTCCCACTGTTTATATTTTGCCCCTCTTATTTTTAGCCATAGTTTTACTTAGTCTGATGATAACCAAATATTTCCTGAATAATAAGTCTCTGAATATGCATATTCTCTAAATATGAATATAAGCCTATTTGCAAATCTAGCACTTAGAATGTTGTTGGCAGGACTCTGAAAATCAGTTTTTCTTTTTTTTTTTAATGGAAAAATGTACCACAGCAGAAGGATTTGTTTTCCACCAAGCAGAACCAACATTTTTGATTTCAGTGATTTTGATACTTCACTGTGTGCTTAAATACTTTTAAAATATTAAATAAGTAAGTAACAAGTCAGACCTTACTGATTATATAACCCTCTGCCACTGAAGATTGAGTTGTGGACCCACAGGTCCACCTCAGGAAGGAGAAGGGGTCGGAGGACAGGCCTTTTTTTTTTTTAACCGTGCAGCTAACCCAGTCTGGAGCACCTGGGCTTCTTCAGCCCCCTCTCCCAGTCCAGGCCCTTGGGCAGCCCCATTCTCGCAGGAGGAACACGGGGCCCTGGGGCGTGACAGGAGGTGACTCTGTAACCCGTGAATGACAAGGAACAGGAAGCCCCTGCACAGGTTTAACAGCAACCACCCTCGCAAGTGGCTGATCAGGCCACGATGCAGAGCCATGGACTTCAGCAACTCAGCTTAGTCCCTTATGAGGCCGTCCTGAGCCCATGCATCTGTCACGCTCAGCCTTATTAGATACAGTTGCTGCCCTTGAGGAGGGGAGGTGGGCAAGGACATAGGCAGTTACAGTGCAGCTGGGTAAAGCAGTGGAAGGGGTAAGCCCAAGGTGCCATGATGGCGTGGAAGACAGGCACGTGGGGAGGGCGCCCCTGCCGGTGTGCAGTGTGGTCGTCCTGACCGCGCCCATCTGGGGCTGGTTGAGGAAGACTTCCCAGAGGAAGGGATATTCAAGGCGAGATGGGAGAAGGTGGGGGCTGGGAAAGGAGCGCTCCCATCCTTGCCGACTCCAGTCACTGGGCGTGACAGTGATGTGGTTACCGGCTGCTCAAACGCATACAAAACTTGGGTCTTTGGGGTACTAGCTGCTACTTTGTCCACAACTGTCACCCTGAGTCTGGCACATGTGCTAACACTGGAGAGTTTAGGGGATGAAGAGTCTAAACTCAGAATGTGTCTTGGGGTGTCTTAAGACAGACTACCACTGTGAACAGAACACAGACGGTCCCCTGTGGTAAACAGTAAGTCCTTCCTAAGGTCCCCCCAAACTCGTGTTTGGCAGCCCAAACTACCCCTAAAATAATTAGAAGAAATGGATTGGTAAATATCAAAACAATTTTGTTTGCCAGGTATGTGAACTTCGAGAAACTCACTATCATACTTCAGGAACCCTACTCTACACAGGTTTTAATAGAAGCCGCTGGATCTAAGCAAAATCCAATAAGTGGACCAAGATTCAATGTACACTGGTGGATGTCTTGATAGATATGAAATGGCAGAATAAAAACGCTGGCATTTTAAAAATGTGTTATTCACATAATTTTTGAAGCCAGTCATTGTCATGCTGCATCATTATTAGAAAATCTGGAATCAGATTCAGTTGGATCACTGGTTACCACGTTGGTGGCATAAGTCACAGTCCTGCTTGTCTCCTCTGCGCTTTACAAACCACTGGCGCTGGGCTCTTAGGCTGCACACTTGAAAAGATAAGTTATGGACCGCGAAGTCACTTTCAAAACCATTTGTGGGGTAAGTGCTGATAGCTCCAGAAGCATCCGTAAAGAAAAGATGACTGTTACAGAATAAATTCTACCCCCGGATGAAAGCCACCAGCCTTTATCAGAACTTCCATGAGACCAGGTGAAGGTGGCATTTTAGGCTGATAGTAGCCTAGGTACATCCCCGGGGACCGTAGGAGTTCGTTTCTGTTGTCATTCGTCTTCACGTACCTGAACAGGCAGACCCGTCTGCACTGTGGATGTGTGTGGAACGTCTGCGTGAGGCCCTTTCACCGCAAACTCCGTGCCTGAGCAACCCCCCTCCCCGAGTTCAGCCACAATGGTCAGAGTTTTGTTGCAGCCCTTGCAATGAACGCGAGTCCCCCATTTTACCTTTGGCAAGACGGAGTTGTTTTAAATCTTCGGTTTCCCAAGCTGCGCTTATTTGCAGGCAGATAGGTGAGTTTTGCTCACGGTTATGGAGGCTGTTAATTGCAGATGTGCAGGTAGAGGTGAGCTTCTGCTCATCGGTCAGCGCGAACACTCCGTTCTTGTGCTTTTCTTCCCACGCCCCTCTCCGGTTAGGTGCTCTGTTCTCACCACCCTACACCATCAAAGGCATGGACGGCCAAATTTTTATAACAGAAGCCAGGTTTGCCTGTTAGGTTCGCGAGATGGTTGAGTTGGTAAGAGTCACTGAGGAAGGTGTGTGTCGGAATATCGACCTTGCGAAGCCCTGTTTGGACGAACTCATGCTGCCACTGTCCGCTCAGCCATTGCTGATGTTAGACGGACAGCATTCCGTAAATGGGAGGGTCCCCCGTGACCAGCAGGCCTGGGTGAGGGAACGATTGCAGAGCACAACCATTCACGCTGTTAATTAGAGCGCACGAAGCAACGCCCTCAGAACGCGCAGACCCATAGCGTCTCTGAAGCCACTCACCCACCCGAATGAAACAAAAGCATTTTCGCACCTGCGTGCTTTCCAGACAACTTACTGAAGTATAACATGTAACGAGAGCTCCATGTGCTGGTTATGGCAAAATTTAGAAAAGAGTGGAAATTTCTGTAGAGGTCTTTTGTCCTGAACTGGCCACTTTATGTCTTTCTATGGCTAACACCTTGCTGTGTACCCATAGAGGAAGTACACATAGTTATTGAGGTTTTTTGCACAGAAATCTGGTTGTAATTTCTTGTGTCGTAGATACAATCCTATGAAGGCAGCAACAACTAGGATATTTAAATTCAGTGAGACAATAGTGAGTGCTCGTGCGTCTCCCCAGAATCAAGTCAAGTCTATCAGCAGGGTGAGGTTAGTGTTCACATATATGTGCCCGAGAGCACACACGTGCACAGTCCATGTGCGCAAACCTCCCAGAGACACACAGCAGCCAGGCACCCCATGGATGGTTCCGAAAAACATGTCTGGCCCAAGATGGAATTTGCAAAAAAAGGGAAAAACAGACTTTTTTGGCTGACATCTACACGAGGGGAAGCCTGCGATTTCTTTGCCTTCCCTAAAGGCTGTTACAGGTCCTCAGGAATGTGTGACCAGGTCAGGGACATCCAGTGTGTTGGTTTCTTAGGGCGGCCTACGTGGATGGAACTACAGAAACGGATTGTCCCCCAGTTCTGGAGGCCAGAGCTCCAAGATCAAGGCGTTGGCAGGGCAGGTTCCTCCGGAGGCCGTGAAGTAGGAGCTGCTCTGTGTCTGTCTCCCAGCCTCTGGTGGTCTCGGGCCGTCTTTGACGTTCCTTGGCCCATCAATGTGTCACTTCTGTCTCTGCCTTCGTCTTCACGTGGCATTCTCCACGTGAGTGTCCCCATGCCCAAATTCCCCGTCTTTATGAGGACACCAGTCATACTGGATTAAGACCCACCCAAATGACCTCATTTTTAACTTGATTAATTACATCTGCAATGACCCTGTTTCCAAATAAGGTCACATTCTGAGGTCCTGGTGGTTAGGTCTTGAATCGACAAGTTTTGTGTGGAGGGACGCAGTTCAACCCACAGGACTGAGAAAAAGTAACCTGGGCACCCAACAATTTTCTTAGGTGATAGAAAATAAAAAGAAACACAAAAGTAAAATAAAACAAAATAATAAAAACAAAAGTCCACTCACCAAGTTCAGTATCCGGGTTCCAGGAACGATGACTGAGCACCCACGTGGAGGCGGCATTCCCTAATCATGGGATTCATGGAAATTTCCAGGTGTTTTGATTTTTGAGCGAAATGAAGCTCCCACACTGCCTCTCATAAATGTGACCCAGCATTGTCCACTAAGTGGGGTGGAGTGTCACCACAGGGTCATAAACCGTCAAAGTCACATGAGCTCTACAGGCCCTCTCCAGTCATGGATGAAGAAGCCAGATCCCAGAGCGGCTACATGAGTTAAGGTCACATGGCTGGTTAGTGGCCAGTCAGAGACTGAAATGATCCCCGATTTTGATTTCTCATGCAATGACCTTCCACCAACCCAGAATAAGTAGCTGACGTGCCTGACTCCTCCAGTTTATAGAACACCACCTGATCTATTGTGTGCTGGCTTCTAAACTTCTGTTTGTACTTCACGTCATCCGAACCACTAGCTGGGGTTGAGATATACAAGGAAGAAAACAAGCAAATGGATTTTGGGCCACCTCTCTCCCAAATCCAAGTCTTGGACATTCGCTCATGGGGAAAGGAGTGGCCGTTTCAGCTCTTGGAAGGGACAAAGGCGTTTTCACAATGGAGAGTTCTGGTGGACACACTCAAAACAGGGATCAAGCATAATGTCACTGGTAAGGGAAGAACTGAGTGCCTCCTCAGTAAGAAGATAGAATTGCCTACTGAATGTTCTTCCAAAAATATATAACCGGGATCTAACCAAACCTTTAGGGTTACCTCTGGCTTCACAGACAATCCTGGGAATGAAATAACAGTCAACAATGCCATGATGAAGCAATCCGGAAACCTAGAATGGGCAACATTCCAAAAGTCCACTTGCTTAGTCCCTTCGAAAACGAATATTACGTTTAAAAATATATATGTAGGAACTGTTCTAGAGAAAAGAGACTTAAGAGAGATAACAACCAAATGCAATGTGTGGACCTCAATTGAATCTTAGTTGTTGTTTTTTTTAAAGGACAGTTTAAAAAGATGTTTTGGAGACAAAGAGGAAAATTGGAATATGGACCAGATATTTGATGGTATTTTAGGGATACATTGTTAAATTTCTGTATGATAATGGTGTTGTAATTAAGCAGGAGAACAGCCTTCTTTTTATGGGTGAAATGTGAGGAAGTATGCAATTTCGTATGATTCAGCAGATAAACACATCGTCGTAAAGATGGCAGATGTTAACAGTTGCATAAATCTAGGTAATGATCATTTGAGTTCTTCGTACAGTTCTTTCAGCTCTTCTGTGTGTGAAGAAATAGGGTTAAGTCAACTTTTTTTGCTGGAGTATTCCCATAACAAAAGTGAGAAAATGAAATGAATGAAAATTAGAGCCAATTTCCTCTGACAACTTTTACTGTGCCCTACACAAGAGTAGGGCTCAAATAAGTGTTTTCTGATTTTTAATTCATATGACCAGTATTGCTGATAGTTAGATTATCTTTCAATAGGAGATGGATTAAATAAATTATGGTCCATCCGTGCATTGCAAAACTAAGCAACCACTTAAAATAATAGGGAAATTATTTACTTACTAACTTAGAAATATGTCCAAGATATATTATTGGGTAAAAAAAAAGAAAGGTGGAGACCAATGTATACTGGCTAACAGTTATGTTAAAGTGTTATAAAGTGAATATATTCATTTATATTTATACATAATTATTTATGTTTATATCTTTCTTATATATAAATAATCTCTAAAGAACACAGAAACCTCTATGCTGTGCCTATGAAAAGCTCCCAGCTAAGACCAAGAGCCAGATAAGGATATCTGCTCTCTCTGCTTCTAGTCAGCACTGTACTGGAGGTTCCAACCGCTGCAATTAGGCAAGAAAAAGAAATAAAAGACATTTAGTTTTGGAAGCAAGAAATAAAACTACCTCTGTTCACAGTTAACATGATCATTTGCGGGGGGAGGGGCAGAAGTAGGTATACAGTTGTGAGTATGCAAAACAGTTTATTCTTGTATTATTATTGATTAATTCTTGTATTATTTCTTTGTATTACAACTGTAAAACTACTTTAACCCCCCTGAACTTCATTTTAAAGAGTCCCCCCCTGAAAACTATGAGAGGAAAGTTGCAGAATACAAGGTCCATATACAAAAATTAGTTATATTTTCATACACTGGTAGGGAACACTCACTAGGAAGGCTATAAAAAAATAAAAACATAAAATAACAAGTGCAGGTGAGGAGGCAGAGAAACGGAACCTCCGTCCATTGCGGGTGGGGATGTGAAATGGTGCGGCCACTGTGGGAAACGCCTTAGCAGTTCTCCAAAGAGTTTAACGTAGAATTACGAATTCATAGTCAGCAAAAGTCACTATGAGAATATGCTCAACGGACTCAAAAACACATGTGTACACAAACATTCACAGCAGCTTTGTTCAGCCAGAAAGAGAACACAACCCAAGTACCCATCAGTGGATGGGCAGATGGACGCATGTGATCTCTGCACGCAATAGAATGTTACTGAGCCGTAAATAGGAATGAAGTTCTGACATGGACTGCAACACAGGTGAACCTTGAAAACACGCTAAGCGAAAGGAGCCAGAACACAAGTTGCCACATATCATATGGTTCGATTTAAAAGAATCCCCAGGCAAACCCACAGCAATAAAGTCAATTAGTGGCTGCCGGGGAACAGGGCGGGGAGGAGTTGGGGCGCACACCGGGTTTCATTTGGGAGGAGACGGACATGCCGTGGAATAAGCCAGGGATGGCGCTTGCAAAACACCGTGACTGTGCCAGAAAAACACTGAATTATACTTTTAAAATGATGAATTTTATGTTATTGAAATACGTTTTACGTCGATTAAAAAAATTTTTTTTAATTGGGCCTCTGGGAAGAAGGAAGCTGCATGGCTGGGCGACAAGAATATGGGGCTGGGCAGGGTGGGGGGGGATCAGTAGGTAACCATATACACTGTTGTCCCTCTTCAGTGTTTTACAGTGTGAATGTGTAAAACAAATAAAAATACTTAGAGATTAAAAGATAAATTGCTCGACTTTAATCTTCACTGGCAATTTACTGGAAATTAATGGATGATTAAACCGGAGTTTAAAATTGCCTACTTGGAGGGCTTTAAAAAACAGGGTAGGTCTAGGTGGACGTGAATGCCCTGCCTGTGGGTCAGGTCATCTCTCAAAGATCCTTTCTGTCCTAGCAGATTCTAGAAGGTCAATACTTCCGAGGGGCCAAAACAGTAGAGACACCACAGCCTTCCTTCTGTGGGAAGGTAAACCCCCTTCCTCGTCAATGACAAAATATGGGCAAACCTCGTGCGGTTAACCCATTCCCCTCTGCCATGTGACCACGCTGTGTGGACAG
This sequence comes from Mormoops blainvillei, assembly GCA_004026545.1. NCBI lineage: Eukaryota > Metazoa > Chordata > Mammalia > Chiroptera > Mormoopidae > Mormoops > Mormoops blainvillei. Next base: position 72,421 of record PVJD01003250.1, on the reverse strand, counting down.
CAGGCCACCTCCACGGGCACCCAGTTTTCCTCAGCCGAGCGCTCGTGCATGTGTGCGTGTATGTAAAGGGGTTTCATAATCACTAACAAGTTGGATGAAAATATGCTATTTGATACAACCAGGCTGCACCCAGACCCACTGAGGCAGCCTCTCAGCCGCCCTCTGGGCGGGCCGCACGGGTGGGTATTTTTTCAACCACTACCTGGTAAAACCGCTGCGACCAGAAGTGCGCGGGGTGGGGGGCACCCGCCTTGTGTCCTTGCGCCCGAAGGCTCTATCTTCTTTCAAGGGGTCGGCAGTTTTTAAGGGGGCTCCTTCCCAGGACACTGCCTGCCTCAGGGCTTCGGTTTTCTCATGAGAGGGTTAAAACAGGGCAACACATTAAGCCAACATCAGAATGAATGGGCCAGTAACTGGCTGCAAGGCTAGTAAAGGCCAGGCCCTGGTGGGGGGAGGGTCCGTGTCGGGGGGGTGGGGACAGAGTCAGAGCCAGCACACCAGGAACCGGTCTGAATTGTCCTCTGACTGGAGGCTCGTGAGCAGGCATGCGTGTGGGTTGGGGTCAGGGGCGCATCAGGAAGTTTCCGGGGCGCTTCTTGTGGGGTCCCTGCATAATAAGCCGCCCTAAGACTCAGTGGCTTACAACAGCGGTTTGTTGTGTCTCGTGGTTTGTTGTTATTCTGGGAGTCCTACTGGTCTCACGTTAGCTCGCTCGGGGGTGCTGCTGTCAGCCGTGGGCCAGCTGGGGCTGGGCTCTCCCCTCTCCTGGTCTTCCTGTCCAGGATTTTTCGCCAGACGGTGGTTATGCTCTTCCCAGAGGCAAAGGCAGAAACTGCAAGGCCTCTCGAGGTTCCTGAACTTTCAGGCTATTGTTTCTGGTGCCTTCGGCTGCTCAGCGAAAGTCACTATAGACCAGCCAAGACGCAAGCTGTGGGCAGACTCTGCCTTTTGATGGGAGTGGCCATAAAATATTTCGCCCTGTTTTTCCATCTACCACAGGAGGCAACACGAAGACCCCGGACATCCGGAGGAGAGGTGCGGGCGCTGGGGAGTGGAAGAGAGGGAAGACTGCTGGGGGGTCCCCAGACATGAAGGAGGTTAGCACCACTTATCGCTTTTCCTTGGACCCTCAAGTACACACAGATCCAAAGGAGGTAAGAGTCAGATGGTACGTCATCACTGAGTCTCATTAAAGCTACAACAGAAGTTTCCATTTGCTAGTAAGAAAGTCTGAGCTTTTATCAATCCCGAGCTGAGGGGAGTCACATAAAATGTAGAGCTGAAGTGCGAACATGGCCTGCCGGTTGGCACCGGAGATGGCTTCTCACACAAAGTAAAGGTCTGCACTTGCCAATGGTCATCACTTTAGCTTCGTTTTTACACTGTTCAGTTACACTTTCTAGCATTTCATCTTTGTCCTGTCCCAAAGGTGCCATCACGAGCCCCAGGGTATTCCTGAAAACGAGGCTCACGGAAGCCGAGTGCGCTCCTCCAGATCCCCTGTGCTAGTAACGGCAGAGCCGGCATTTGAACCCGGGGAGACTGACCCCACCCGGGTCTTTAACGCGGCACTGCCCTGTATTTAGAAGTGTCTGTTGTCGATGATGATGTAGATGCTGAGGACAGCTCTGTTCTTTCAAAAGCCAAGATATACACTGGTTTTCATTCTGCTCCTCGAAAAGAATGTCTGTGTAAAGAGGGGGAAACCTAAAGAAGTCCGCACTACACCGGCGACGACCGGGGCCTTTTTCCGCGGGAAGGGAGGCAGCTACTGCGCGCTGCCCAGCGAGTGGCCGCTGTTCGAGGGCTTTGATGTGCTGTCCTGAAAGGCTTTTGTGAAGCAGCTCTTCTCTTCCTGACCACACCCTGTAGCAGTGAAATTCACTTGAAGGTAAGTTTCCGAAAGAGCCAGGCACAGGGCATAGCAAACGCTGGCCTCCGAGGCGAAGCCTTCGTGTACTCGTGGGGCACACTCGCTTACTTGGGGACAGACATAGCAGTTCAGGGAACCGGAAAAACCCCAGAGTTTAAATCCTGCTTGGAAAAGTAAGAATTGCACAGATATTGGGGGAAACGTGAATAATTCAGGGTTGTTTTTTTCTAATGGTTTTAGACACTTTCATTCCCTTCCAAATAGAGCGATTGAGAACCTTTCAAAGATATAACTGTCACAGAAAAAGCAAGGCCCGTCGGCACGATTGAGACAGGATTTCCTCCCGTTCTGCTCAGTGAAGAGGTTTCGCCAGGGCCCAGCCCTACAGCGTCTGTCTTCCAGGGAGCGCTGCACGTAGCATGTTATCCACCCGTTGACGAGGCGCGTTTTACGTGGTACAGTGTCCAGTGTGCGATTCAGTGGCTTTGAGTAACTGTGTCAAGTGGAGCAGCCATCCTTGTAAATCACCGAAGCCTAGTTCCACCTCCGGGAACAAGGTCCCTCCCGCCCACAGAAGCCTGACCTCTGTTCCCGGCCCTCGCCTCAGGCGACACTGAGTCCAGCCCCTGTCTTCAGACATCTGCCTCTCTGGATATTTCATGGGAATGCAACCTGTGCTCGCTCACGTGTGGCTCCTTCCACTTAGTTCCACGTGCCTGACCTTCAGCACGAGGCAGCGTGTGTCAGTAGTTCGTTCCCTCTGGGTGCGGCAGAGGGCTCCATTGCGTGACAGGCCGCATCGCGTCTGCGCACGGATCTGTCCGAGGACATTGAGGTCGTTTCCAGCTTGGGGCTCTCAGGGACGCAGCGCCTGTCGGCGTTTGGGCACCAGCCTGTGTGTGTTCACATGCTCGTTCTTCTTGGGCAGACACCTGGCAGCAGAATTGCTGGTCCTGTGGTAGCTTTCTGGGTCGCTGTTTGGGAAGCTGCCAGAACACTTTCCAGAGCGAGGGGGCTGATCTTTGAGATCAGGAAGAGGATTTGCTGGAAGCAACCGCGCCTTCCCGCACGCCCCAGCCTGGGTCACCGGTGTAAGGAGAAAGTTTAGGGACCGCACTGCTGGGGCCCCGCACCCTGGCTCTCCCCGGGGACGAAAAGCATCTGTCTAGGGGGACTTTCTAAGAAAAGCCATGATGGCACACAAGATTTAAAAGGACAGAAAAAGACTCCCAAATGAGGCAGGCTGCAGGGACTGTTCCATAGGGACGGAGCTTCTGTTTGGGATGATTAAAAAAAAAAAAGATGTGGAAATGGGTTTGTGGTGATGGTTGCACAGTATATTGATGAACTTAATGCCGCTGAATTGTACATTTAAAAATGGTTAAAGCAGTGAATTTTATGTGCATTTTACCGCAGTTTTTTAATCCTCACCTAAGGATATGCTTATTGATTCTAGAAAGAGAGGAAGGGACGGGGAGAGGGAGGGAGAGAAACATCAATTGGTGGCCTCCTATGCGCCCCAACCGAGGACCGAACTCACAACCTAGGCGTGTGCCCTGACCAAGCATCAAACCCAGCACCTTTTGGTTTACGGGACAATGCTCCAACCTACCGAGCCACACCAGCCAGGGCTTACCACAATTTTTTTTAAAAGCAGAGGACAGCATCTGGTCACATCCTTCCTTTGAATCAACCTTCCTTCCCACGCCGCTCGGAACAGAATCCAGATTCCTCACCACGGCCCATCAGGTCCTGCGTGAGCTGGCTCCCATCCCCTCCTGCCTGCCTGAGCCTGTGTCATGCTCGGTCACCTCATAGCAGCCACCCTGGCCACCCTGTTTCTGGAACTTTGAGTATTTGCCCCTGCTGGGCCCTCTGTCCAGGGGGCAGTTCTCAGCTCTCCCTTCAGGTCTCAGCCCCAGTCTCTCTCTCTGGCCACTCCGTTTGCTCCCTTCCTCGTCGTCCCACCAGCAGTGGCTGCCGCCCCCTGTTCCATGTCTGCCGACCCTGCCCCGCCCCACGAGCTCCTTCTCCTTTGTCTGTATTCTCTCCCCAGCACAAACATACTGCCTGGTACAGAGCAGGCCTTTGATAAACATTTATTAAATACGATAAATAAATAAAAAGAGCTTTCAAGTGTCAAGGGATGAGACTTAATTGCGCTTTCAACTATGTTAAGCTCGCATTTAAACATTCATTTTGAAGTTGGTTTTCTAATAAAAAATAATAGCTCTCATTGGCCTGGTTAGCTTCGCAGCAACAATTTTTACAAGGCTCTTCCCCACATATGAGTATGATATGGGAGAGTACAATCCAGGGAGACTTGTTTCCCCTGTATCAATTATTATTTTTAAAAACGACTTGTAAGAGTTAAGCACAAATGATTAAGATATTTCTTAAGCTCCTTTGCACACAAATTATAAAAACAAAGATCATGGAAAAAGGATCACACACCCTCCTGACTACATATTTTCCAGAGTAAAACTAGTTCCTTTGCTAAAAGTCAAAAGAATGAATCCTAAATTCTAAAATTATACTGGGGAGTGGACGAGAAACTTCCTGTGACAGATGGAAGAAAACTGAATTCGCGCATTAAAATTCAGTGATGTATATAGGGCCTTAACCCTGACACACTGGCTACAATCAGGGCGTCCGGCCCACGGCCTGTGGGCCGCATGTGGCCCCGGATGGCTGTGAATGCGGCCCAATGCAAAACCGTAAATTTACGTAAAACATTGTAAGACTTTTTTGTGTGTGATTACGTGTTGTGATGTTTTTAACTCATGGCCCAAGACAACTCTTTTTCTTCCAGTGTGGTCCAGAGACACCAAATGGTTGGACACCCCTGGAAAAGGGAGATGTTTCGAGAACAAAGAAGCGGTCAGCAGTGTCCAGCGGCGACCTAGAGTCGATGAGATGAAGACTGAAAGACATCGCGGGGTTAGTGACAGCGCGTGTTGGCCTTGGTTACAGAGTCCCCGCGGCACGCCGCTGAGACGAATCAGGAACACGTCGATAAAGCTTACTAGAAGTTAAGAGAAAAGATAAAAATTTTAACCGTGAAATCATCAAGCTCACAAAGTACATATACCAGATTTTACACTTTGTGGCTGGACACCAAAATGTCCCCAAACGTAGTGATCTGAGACAGCAGGCATCAGAGCGTCGCTCACGAGCCTGTGGGCTGAGGGGGCCCTGCGGGGCCGGTCCGTTTCACCTGCGGTCAGCTGGGGCCCCAGATGACTTGGGCAGGCGTCAGCCAGCCTGCCTGTGAAGGGCCAGACGGTAACCACTTTGGGCTTCGGGGGCCACAGGGTCCCCGCCATGACTGTCGGGCCGCGCCGCAGCTGTGAGAGAGCAGCTGGAGACGGCACGGGAGCAAGCAGGTGTGTCAGCAGGCAGCTGTCCTCACAGGGTCAGACAGCAGCCACTTTTGGCCGAAAGCCCCCGTTTGCTCACCCTCGAGCGAGTGGCTGCCCGGGCCTCTGTGGGCCTCCTGCACATGGCGTAGTCTGCTTGCAGCATGGCGGCTGGTTCTGAGAGGGAGAAGCAGAGGTTGACAGGGCTCTGTGCGGTTTAGGCCCAGAATGTGCAAGGCATCCCTGTCCATGCTGGGGGGGATCCTGCGATTCCCAGGGCCCACCTGCATTCAAGGGAGGGGACTGTTCACGGGTGAAAACGCCAGGAAGCGTGGGTCCCCAGAGGCTACCAAATGGAACAGACCGCCACATGGGTCTCGGAGTTTTGCTCGTGAAAACCGCGTCCTGTTCCACATTCTGCCTAGAGACGCTCACCACAGGGAACGATCCATGGCCTGTGAAGCCATCCGGCCCTCCATCATGGCTCCTTTTGAGAGCCTTCTTTTTGTCTCATCAGTGGAAAGAGTGTGTGATTTATTGCTTTCAGACAGCCTGAGAAGTTAGTTCCTTCCCACCAGCCTGGGGAAACTCTAGGTCTTCTGACACCCACCCTTGAAAATGCGGTTTCCAAAGGACGGTAGTGAAGCCCTAGGGCGCTATGCCCGTTGGACTTCGGCTGGGAGTGTTGTAGAAAAGGGGTCACCAGGAGAGAGATCCAAGCACCCATACTACCTACCCGAAGACGTAGCCAAGCGATGCTATTCTGCAGAAGTAAGTGAATTACAACCTTTACGTAGTAGATGTATTCATTCCCTTGGCAGCGTAAAAAGTGGTTACTGACCACGTGTTAACCGTTAGGCCTTGCCCTGCGTTGCAGTGCACACAGCTGTCACCTTGTCCTTCCCAGAGGACTGGAGCCACTTGCCGGGCTGCAGACAAGGAGCAAAGACTTCCTGTGGGCAGACAGATACCTTCAGGGGACTGAAAGAGATTTAGTTCCCATAAAAGTACTGAACCACAAGAAAACTGAGTGTATATATTTATTTTAGGTTGATTTTCTAGTGAACCGCTATGGTTTGATTTACCCAGACTGCTTTAATCAAATCCTGTTCTTATATTGATAAGAAAGTAGTACTGGGACATTTATGAGAAGAACCGACACTGCCTGTTAGAAAGGATGAGCAAAAAGTGTAAAACACACTCGCAGGGATGTGTGGTCCAGGCTACAAGACGCCCCCAGTGACTAGCACATCTTCCCCAAGGCAATTTTACTTTACTATTTTGTGAGGGGGGAAAAATTTTTAATTGATAAGTACTTTAAAATATAACTCTTCATCACAGTACAATAAAACTACAAAATATTTTAAAGGCCTTTACAGGTGAAAATTAAAACAATCTCTAGTAGACAACACTTAAGTGAAAGTGGAAATAAGAACGATAATAACAGTATTTCTAAAAACTAATAATAATGAAAGTGCTGCATGTGAGGGTTTATGGCAGCCATTAGCAGTGTTCAGAGGGAAACTCACAGCCTCAAATACTTACAGTCGTGAAAACTGAGGAAGGAAAACACGTGAATGACACTCCAACTCAAAAAAGCTAACGAAACCACAACCAAGTCAACCAAGAAGGGTTCAGGAAAAAAGCAATACATATTAAATCAGAAATTGGTTGGGGTGGGGACACACAGAAAAATAAGAGAACCAACATCCTTAACATCATAAAAAATAGGTAATCAAAATGGAGGTTCCTTGGGGGTGGTGGGAACACCAGGTAACCTAATCAGAGAGGCAAAGAAAAACCCATAAATATACAAAAAAGAAAAGTGAGAAATAAGTTTTAATATGAAAGAAATTTTATAAGTCATGAGAGACCACATTGCACAATCCTACACAAATAAATTTGAAACTTAGATGAAATGGATAATTTTCTAGAAATACAATTTTGCAAAACTGACCACAATAGAGAGAAAATGCTTAAGCAGAGAAATTTCCGTACAAGCATTAAAGAACATTTCAAAGAACTACCGCCTAAAAATCATCCCACTCAGAAGGTTTCACAGGGAATTTCTACCAGATGTTCAAAATATGAACAATCTCAATGCTAGTGAATCTTTCCAGAGGATAGGGGAAAAGAGAGGAACTTTTAAATTTTGTATAAAGCAAAATTAACATCATGCTTAAAGCTAATAAATATAGCACACACAAAAACCGAAAGATCACTTATGAATATTGATTTTAAAAATACCTAAATAAAACATGAGCAAACAGAATACGATCTCATGATCAAATTAAATTTCTGTCGGGAACACTAAAATGGTTTGATATTAGGAAATCCATTAATGTAATTCACCTTATTAATTAATGGAAGAACAGTTTAATTGTTTCAATAAATGCTGGAAAGGCTTTTGAAAGAGTTCAACATTCATTCCAATATTAGGTAAAATAGGAAGATGAATATTTCCTTATCATCATAAAAAATGCCTAAGGCCAAAAGCCAGCTTTGTATTTAACTGGTAAACACTAGAGACATTCTCACTAAAATCAGGCATTTGGCAGGGGTACCAACTATATCTGCTACTTAACACCATTTTGGAGATAACAGCCAATAACTTTCTCTGAAGGAAGGAGTTTCTTTCAAGAACTGGAAAAACAGAAGTAAACCCAAATTTGCAAATAACATAATAGTATACCTGCAAAACCTACGCAGTTTAATTATAAAACTAACTCAGACAATAAAATAAACTCAATAATGTAACAGGATATAAAATTAACTTACAGAAATCAATAGTTCAAAGGGCTAATGAGAGTAAAAATCCCATTTACAGTAGCAACAACAACAATAAAATACTTAGGTATTAACAAAAAACGTGTAAAATACATATGAGGAAACTTTGTATGAGCCTTTCTCAAATATATAAAAGTATTCTCCCTGGGCAGACAGCCATTGCTTTGGAAAGGTGTGGCTGATCATAAAGATATCACCCCTCCCTAAATTCTAAATGAAATGCAATTCCAATAAAAATACCAAAAAGTTTCTGTTTCTGTAGCTAGACAAGTGATTTTTAAACTTCATATGTATTTTTAAAAATCACACAAGAATATCTAGAAAAACTGAACAAGAAAGGCAAGAAGAAAGGACTAGCTCTAACAGACATTCAAACATACTCTAAAACCTGGGGAATTAAAACTGTGTGGCCTTGGAGCATAAATAGACCAGCAAGAGAAAAAAAAAAGAGGAAGTGCAGAAATAGACCCAAGTCTATATGGAAACAGCATTAAACTAGACATTCAGGATAAGTACCCAAAAGTGAGATTGGCAGGGCAAAGGATAGATAGAGCTATTTTTTAAGTTTAGATATTTTTAGGTATTATTACCTCTTTCCTCCTCATCTCACAGTGTATATTGTCAAGCTTTTGAATTTCTGTCATTTAAATTGGTGAAAGTATCTCAGTATAGTTTTCATTTGCGTTCTCTTTTATGAGTGAAACTCAGTTATCTTTTCATTTGTGTAAGGGCTATTTTGTGTATTTCATATCTTTTCTTTTTATTAAGGTATAATTTACACACAACAAAATGTAGAGATCGAAAGCGTCCCACTCGGTGAATTCTGACGACTGACTGTGCCTGTACAGCCGCCGCTCAGAGCAGGTCTAGATCACTCTCGTTCCCGCCTAGTCACCACTCCTTCAAGGGACGGCCTGTCTCCACGTGCTTCTCCTAGGCTCGCCAGCCGTGGGGCCCTGTCCCCTGGGCAGAGGTTGAAGTAACGCAGGACTGGCCAGCAGTGTCCCCCAGCCGCGTGGCCACAGAGGCAAGCTCAGGAAGGGGGTGAGAGCCCAGCTGGCCTACCCGCCTTCTGTGCTGACCCCCGTGAGCAGCGGCTGGGAGGGAGAAGGCCCCCCTCGCTCCGGGCCCTCGGACAGGACGCCATGCAGCCAGCAGACCACGTAGGTCAGGAGCTGTGCTGTCCCACGGGGCGCTTCCGGGGCCTCACGTCATTGCAGCTCTGTGGGACCCCTTCCCTCACAGTGACCTCTGACTCTTGGGTCACCTGGCCCTGGCACCGTTTAGTGCCACGGACTGACTCTGTTTTGTAGATCACCTGGTACATGGGCACCTGCCAGCACGCACACCCACGTGCGCGCGCCCCTCTGTAGCACACTGTCTCCTTTCCTCGGGGCCCCCTCCTCACAGGCCGTTCACGCGCTCAGGGAGCAGCCGGCCACCTGCGAGCCGGGCCCCGAGCCCGGCGCTGTGGGGCCGTGTCCAAACATCGCGCATGCTGGACGCCTGCCTAGGGTCCCCCAGGGGGCGCGTAGACACTGCACTCAGGGTCCCATTCATAGAGGTTCCTGAAAATAATCTATTTAACCAGTCACCCAGTAATTGGAATGCCAATTCTAGCTTAGGAAGCACGGCGGGGCAGGAGGGCCTGCAAGGGGACCGTGACTCAGAGCTGCTTCTCAGGGGGCACTTGGATCAGCGGGGACAGTGTGGCCATTCCGCTAATTACAGGATGCCACAGAGATCAGAGCACAACCGAGGGTCGGCTGAGGGACCTAACGCTGACCAAGCCCCATCCTGGTGTAACGTGGGCCGCAGACAGGCTCCCAGGGGTGCTGTCACCCAGCCAGCAGGCCTGCTTTCACTCCAAGCCGTGCCTTCGCGGTGGAGACCAGCGGCGTCAGGCCCTTTAGGGGTCCGCTGCTGGTACCTTTACGGGGGTGAGCAGGAGAGTGTCTGTGTGTGTTTGTGTTGTAGTGTGTGGTGCGCGTGTGAAGTCTTCCCGTGCTCTTGGCCTGCGTGTATCCACTCCCACCTTTCACAACCGCGTCTGCAGCTAGGAGAGAGTGTGGCCGGAACCACGTAAAGCCCTAGGTGACCTGGTCAGGTCAGAGTGGGCCACCTACAGTAACGCTTGGGACAGAAAGCTCAGTGGATTGCGGTCATAACAACTGCCGCTTACCGGCCACTCGCTACAGGCCGGGCCACAGAATGGCTGCTCTTCATATGTTCTCACTTAACCCTCTCCAGGACCCCATTAAATTAGTACTGTTATCCTTACTCCACAGATGGGGAAACTGATGTCGAGGAGCTAATACAACCTTTTGTTGGAGTTTAATTTTAGATATTACAGCCTAACAAACACTCGTTGAGGTGTAAGGTCTTCCCTTAACTGCCCTCTATTTAACAAAGGCTCACCGAGCGTCTCTTCTGGGCCCAGTCCCTGCCCGGTGTCACGGGAAAGACTGAGAATCACCATCTACAGCTCTTTCCCTCAGAGGAGCGGCTAATGGGGTCTGGAGGTAGAGTCATAAAAGGGTATTTTGGGGAGCTTCCCTCCATCTCCTGTTGCTCTTTCAGGCAATTACCAATTTGTATTTGGACCTTTTCTGCGGCTCTCTGCCCACCTTAGCCCTTGGGGTTAGGAACTCCGCCTCCCTCACCTCTGCATTCCGGGCGCACAGTAGGTGCCTGCTCAGTGCTGGCTGAATCGGTGACGACCACCTGGGAGTCAGGTGGATAAACCTTCTGGCCTCCCCCGCATTCGGAGGTGGGAGGGTGTTATTCAGCAGAGAAAGGTTTCGATGTGTGCATTCCTTTGCGACCATTCTGGGCTAGTTCTTAACCAACTTCCCTGAATGGCCAAGGAGACATTCATAAGTTTTTCTTTAAAAAAGAAAGAAAGAATCCCACAGTTGGATACTTTTGGGAAATCGGGAAATGCAGGGGGAGCCAGGATGGCCGGATCTCTTGACAGCAGGAATTCTCTGAGACCAGACAGGCTACCGTGCACTGTGTATGGGGCAGGAGACATGACCGCGGGGTGGAGGGCCACCCTGTGCGCCATGAGCGGTGTTTTCCAAATGTCTGCAAGGGTGGGTTCCTTGGGGAAGGAGTGGAGGGAGGAAAGAAGGAATTAACTGCAGGGCTGGACCGGGGGGTGGCCCGAGGGCCCCACTCTGAAGAAAGTACCCACCTGCAGGAAATGACTTGCATACCCCTGAGCACGAGGGCGCCTCCTTCAGTGTGCGTCCTGGGGGCCCCAGACCAGAAAGAGTGCCCGGCACCACCCCTGAAACAAACCCTCCACAACCACAGGGAGGGACTGTTCCACGGCCACTCCTCGCTTGCAGTATTTAGTCAGGGGTCATTGTTGAGAAGATGACAGCCAGCGTTTCTGGGTCTCCTCCACCCCGTTTTAGAGGACTGCGCCTGGGCCTTAGGAAGTGGGGTCCTCCCCTGGCCCTGCCCTGGAGGCAGGGCCCTCCCTGGAGCTGTGGCCCAGGTCAGCGGGGCGGCCGGCCAGGCTGCCCCAGGCGGTGCTGCTGGCGGGGAGGGGGCGGTCCGAAGGGCTAGTCCTTCGGCCTTGGAAACAGCGGACTAAGAAGGGGCTTCCTCATGACGAGGACCATGTCTGGCACTGCCTAAGCTGAGTGAGCAAGTGAATGAATGAATGAGTGAATGAAGGGAAGAGGGGCCGGGAAGGAATGACAGAGCGGACAGAGGTGGGTCCGGCAGAGGCGTGACCCCTCGCTCGAGTCTCCCTCCAGAGCAGGAGCTCTGCTCGGGCCTTTGGGCCTTCCCCATCTCCCATTTGCACGGGTTCCTCATGCATGCCCCTCCCGACGTCAAGTCCTGTTTGATCTTAGAGCCGATGACTAAGTCTGGGTGGGGCCACAAGCCTGGGAACAATCTGTTTGTTCAGGGAAGCCTGTGCGCTGTCCAAACTCACTTTCCTCCCTCCCCATTGTCGGCCTTCCGGCTTCTTTCAGTCCGTGAAACGGTCATCTGGAAGGTTCACAGCGGCACAAGCTCGGATGCATTTAACATGCTCAGGAGGTCGGTGCCGCTCTGACTTTTACGCCTTTTTTTCCCTTAAGTAAAAAAATTTCCGGGCAAACCCAATCCAGATAAATGTATCAAAAGACATGGCTCTGAACTAGCCCATTGGCATGGTAACCGGGCTCATTCAGACGGTACGCTGAAATACTTGATAAAAAACAAAGCTTCGTTTGTTTGGTTATTAATCTAATTAGACTCTCATACAAGCAATTCATGATGATACTTCTACGTCCTTAGTCCAGCCCACGAGGGATTAAAAAGCAGAGCGAGCATGTGTGCAGAGTCACACCGGTCGCTGTGTCCCCTGCGTGTTTGACCTTCCCGGGCACTCACTCGACTTTCCCGAGACCGGACACCAGGATGCGCACCCATGCCTAGAAAGCTGGGCCAGCCACCCTGCTCCTCTGGCGTGCGACGTCCGGTTTGTCCTGCCTTCTGTCTTCAGTATTGGCATTTTACTGGGTCAGACCTTTTTCCCTCTGACAACTAAACAGTTCAATCCAGGTGTTAGTCACACATCGAATACTGTCTCTAATCCACGCGGTGGCCTGGGCCTTGCATCACTAAACCGTCCCCCTGACATGTGGACCCCGGAGACCCAAAGTCGGGAGACTGAAGGCGCCCGGGGCCAGACCACCCCTGCATCTAGTCTGGGTGCAGGCAACCGTGACGCGTGGCGGCGGAGAGCGGCGCAGCACGTCTCTGGTGCGGGAGGCCCTGGGGTCCAGGCTCGAGCCCTTGGTCAAGTTGGGGAAAGCACAGAACTTATTAAGAGCCCCATGACGCGATGTGTACACCATCCCCTCACAGGGATGTCCCTGGCATCCCTTTGGGGCTCTGGACAAGGCCTGCACAGCTCTCCTGCAGGGACAAAAGGCCTTTTGTGCCCGCACCCACCAGGGCTGGGCTGTCCTGGTTGTAGGAGGAGGCACGGGGCATGGGTTTTCACCATGTGGGGGCTCCTCTGCTTCCCAGCTCAGGAGGGCCTGCGCCGACGGGCTGCACCGCCATGCTGCGTGTGCTGCCTCTCCCCAGCCGCGCGGCCCGGTGCCATGTGCCATAAGGGCTGCGCACAGACCCACTAACGAGAGCCTGCCTGGGGCAAGTGACCTGCCTCACGTGACCCGGTTGGTGATGGCATCGCACACCTTGAGCCTTCCCGAGTCACCCTAGGTGGTTAGGTGTCCTCACTTCAAATGGCCTCCCTATAGGCAGAGTGAGTTGAGGAAGCCAAATTATCAACTTTCTACAGTATTGAAGGTAGCCGAGGCGCACTCATAACCAGTGCTCTGGTGCCAACAGATACCTAGGCGTTGCCATGAACTAACCTGCAGGTAAGTAGCGCTATCTGGGCCACCACTGCAGTCTCCTGTGTCCCTCACCCTCAGTCACGGCTGTCAAATCACAATGGTCTTACACCTGGTCCTAGAACCCGCTGACTTCAGGCTTCACCCTCACGGCCCCCTCAACCGACTGCCCTCCTCCTGGTGCACCTCTGGTGGCCGGCACCCTCTCGTTCCTTCTCATCCTAAATGCTCCGTCCCCAGAAGGGCCGGCGGCCTCCCCATCTTTCACCCCATTATTTTCTCTCCTGGTACCTTGTTCAGTCCCTCCGTGATGGCCATCCAGTCCAGAGAATGAATTCATGTGTTTACTCATTCATTGATTCCCCACCTCCAGGAGGGTAGAGAGAATGTTTGAGTTTCCAGTACCAAACACAGAAAGGTGCTTAGTTCCTTTGTGGACTAACTGGTGTCCCCCTCGAATTCACATGTTGAAGCCCTAACCCCCAATGTGATGGTGTTCAGAGGTGGGGGTCTTTGGAAAGTAATTAGTGTTATGCGAGGTCATGAGGGTGGGGCCCTCACAACGGCATTAGTGCCCTTAGAAGAAGAGACACGGGAGAGCAAGCTCACTCTTTCCCTTCTTTCTCCTTCCTTCCTTCCTTCCTTCCTTCCTTCCTTCCTTCCTTCCTTCCTTCCTTCCTTCCCTCTCCCTCTCTCCCTGCCCCCTTCCTCTCTTGCTCTGCCATGTGAGGACACAGCGGGAAGGCAGCTGTCTGCCAGCCAGGAAGATCACTGTCACCAAAACCCAGCCATGCTCGCTCCCGATCTTGGGTATGCAACCTCTACACCTGTGAGAACATACGTTTCTCTTGTTTAAGCCACCAAGCAGACTAAGACAACATTCAATAAATCTTTGTTGAATGAACAAATATGTAATCTCCTGTATACAATCAACAGTCAACCACATTGTATAATCTGAATGGTCCTGGATGATTTTTTTTGCAGTGTCGGTTGGCCAGGGTTTCATGCTGTATTTGTCAGGCCATTGTGACCGGAGCCTTATCAAACACAACTTGTCTATTTTTCTGTGCTTCTGTTATCACAGATCCCCATCGTTGCTAAGCTTTATTGAAAGATACAGCCAGGCAAAGCCCATAGCGGGCCGTCAGACCAGATGTCTTAACTAACCGGGCTTGTCTGTCAGACAGATTTATTTCTTCTTTTTTTTTTTTTTAACTACTGGCCAATTATTTGAATTGTTCAAAAGTTTTAGCACCACATAGGCAAAACCAGAGAGTTCTCGACACCTCCATGGAGCACGGAGCTGCATACTTCTTTGTGAAATGAATGTATTTAGGTTAATTCTAAAAACTTCCACTCTTAGATTCTAAGAGAAGATACTTTAAAAATGGGCCTCATTTTTTTCAGTCATCACAATTCTTATAAACATTAACTCATAGTCTTCAGAGTCATCTATTTAACTTTTTATATACTTAAAAATCTAAAACTTAAGCTTTTCCTCATTTATTTTTGCAAAAAAGGCCCGTAGGTTATTGGACAACTTCACTGTTCCAGGGTCAGACAAATATAAGTACATTGTGACCTTCTTCTGGGCAAACAGTTCAAGACTCTGAAACTGGAAAACCATCCCTGGTTGCTGGTCGCAAAGAGCAATCTATACTTTGTATACAAAACACATCAGTCTTAGAGCCCCAGGTCACCCTCAGGACATTGTGCAAAGAAAGTTCTGGTTTTACTACCAATGTCCGAATTATATCTATGTGAATGAATGCTCAGCTATGCTAAGCAATTACTGATGTTCTACCAATAGAAATAAATAGTATCAACAAATATTAATTGAGTCATTACTATGTGCCAGGCACTCTGAGAAGTATTTTAAATGTTATATTAATTGGAACCTCTCAATAACCCTAGGATAACTGCCATGCTAACCCATTTTACAGACGAGCAAACTGAGGCTCGCAGTCACCTGCACAGGTTCTCGCTATGTCCGTCTTACTGCACTGAAGCACTGATTCTAACCACCACCACCATCACCCAACTTTCTTGGACCTCGTACCCTAACTTACCAAGCCCCAATCTTCACAACTTTTTCAAGAAAACTGGGGTGATTGGCTAGTGGTCAGCCTCAAGTTCATCCTCGCCATTGAGGAAAAGAAAGGGGTGCTGCTCTAGCAAATGCAGAGTGCGGGTCATGTCTGAAGACACTTCGTGTAAGTACTTAAGAAAACGAGTAAGTTTTCCATTAAAATGCCCTTGTTTGTATGCCAAGAAATGATCATTTTGACTAATTCTTATTGACTCATTAAACAGTTACCCTAAGGGATCACGTGCAGTAATCAGTTAGCCTAGTTCAACGTGCTCACATGCTTCCAAGTAATAAAACCGCCACCCCCCGGACTTACAAAGTGCCACGGGAGCACAATCAGGAAACTTTGTTCACATGGCATGTGTCTGGGACACAGAAAATTCTCAGTAAATGCTTCTGATTAAATAAATGCTGTACTTCCTTAAATTGCCTGAATCAGGTGTCACCCGAACTGACCTCCCTCTGCACATCGTTGGTAACGTTTTGTCAGATCGCATCTTTGCCTTCAGCTGGTTGATGATCATTCTCCTGACTTCTTCCGAACAAGGTGGTCTGCAGCCCTCGTTTGAGATTAGTGCCACACCGCTAAGTGCAGAAAATGAAGGGAAACGTATTCTGTCTCCTACTGTCGCATGAGTGCGTTTTGTGAATCACACAGAAGCAATCACTAATATCAGAGCCATAAAATTCCAATCAGTGCCCTGACCAGTGTGGCTCAGTGGGTTGGGCATCGTCCCACAAAGCGAAAGGTCACTGGTTTGCTCCCCGGTCAGGGCACGGACCTGGGTTGCAGGTTCAGTCCCCAGCTGGGGTGCATCCGAGGCAACCACACATTGATGTTTCTCTCTCCCATTGATGTTTCTCTCCCTCTTTTTGTCCCTCTCTTCCCCTCTCTCTAAAAATAAATAAAAGATTTTTAAAAAATAAAATAAAATCCCAACCTGTAAGTCTCTTCTGATGAAAACAAACCTGCAGACTTGATTGGAACAGGCAGAGGCACAATGGTTTCGGGTGCCGATGCGGAACCGCCCCCAAGCCCCTCTGCCCCTGCGAGCACTGACGCGCTCCTCTCGGACGACGGCCACGCTCCTGGCCGGGCCCCTCGCACACCCTTTCCCCACCTTCCCTCCCTGCACGGCCTGCGCTCCCCGCAGAGTCGCCGAAGGCCTGGTTCCTTATGGCGGGGAACTGGCCCTGACCCCAGGCTCTTCAAGAAACATGAAAAACTCCACCAAAGAAGCCAGTTTGATGAATTACAGGCCTGCCTCTCCCCGATTTCCTTAACACAAAAAAGGTCCTTTCTCTCTACACCTGCTGTGACCAAAGCCCCACGCTGTGACTTCTTGGCTTCTCGGGATTGTTGGTTTTATTTAATTAATGCAGTTTAAATCTTCCCTGTCTCCTGCAACTCGCCTTAGCAAAAATGACTGCGGGCCGTTGCTCTGACCCACTGAAGCTGTAGGGGTAGGACTCTCAGGCCTTGGTGGCCACAGACCCCCAGTGTGATCTGGGGGCCTGTTAGAAATGCAGAATCTCAAGCTCAACCCCAGACCTGGTTAAGAAAGCATCTGAATTTTAGCAAGATGTCCAGGGGGTCTGTACGCAGAGTAAAATGTGAGAGCCACTGGCCTCGGAGACAGAGGAGCGAGTGGATGTTGTCCAAAGAAAACAACACAGTTTGGTGCACTGTCTGTTCTCTGAGAATAAATGTCATTTGCTGGGTGGCCAAAGCATATCTTTCTTTCTCTCCCTCTTCCCCTCCCACTCCCCCTATCTGATAGACAACAACACAAACCTTTACCAACCTCTATTTTGTCAGCACCCTGAATTGGCTTCATCTTTCAAATTTTCGATTCCTACCAATCAGCTGTTAAGAGGCAGTTATTGAGGGGTTTCTGCGGAGGGGCGAGGGGGGAGGCGCAGGGGTCCTAGCTGTGCCCGCGATACCTCTGAGAGCCACAGAGAACTGAGTGAGAGGCTACAGCTGCGACAGAGACCAGCTCAGGACTTGCTCTTTTTGGAGGTAAATATTAGTTCGTATCCTACTTTTCTTTCCTATGTAATAGCATGCAATAAAAGGGTTCAAGACCTATGGAAACGCAAGAAAATGTTTCTCATGGCTAATACAGAAAGGAAGCAGTAGAAGTAGATCCAGACTTAGGTTAGAAGTCGAAATTGTCAAGGTGGGATACAAAATATCTATGATACAAAAACGTTAAAAGACCTCGTGGAAGGCAAGGCGCCAGACGTGAAGAGATGGGGGGGTTTCAACAAGTAGCTGAAACTAGAAAAAAAGAAGCATTTGGAAACGCTAGAAACGAAAGAGCACGGCACTGAGAATAAATTCATTATATGACTCAACAGCAAAGGAAACTGAGCATCTGACAGGGTTTGGGCTCATTTCAAACAACCCAACCTACATGTAAATGGTGTCCCAGAAATAAGAGAAGAGGGACAACAGGGCAGAAGAAATTCTTGCGATCTTATTGGTTAAGGCTTATCAAAGTGGATGGAAAATATCAACTCACAGAACCAAGAAACTCAGCAGATCCCAAGCAGAGCAAACACAGAGAAACCACACCTAACAACTCATAGCCAAACTGCTGAGAAGCACTGGTGAGCGCCAAATCTGGGAAGCAGTCAGAGGGGGAAAAAAACTCACGTATAAGGGATTAATGGTATGAATAACAGGTGACTTTTCGCTGGACTCCGTGGAGATCGGAAGGCAATAAAACATCCTCGAAGTGGTAAAAGAAAAGTACCAGCCAACCGTAATTCCCTCCCCACAGAAAAACCTACTTCTAACACGAAGATGAAATGAAGACCTTTTCAGGCATACAGAAGCTAGAGGACTTCACCTCCAGCAGACAAGCACTGCAAGGAAAGCTAACGAAACTTTTTCAGACTCAGCAGGAAGGACCCCGGAAGGAAACTCCGACCTGCAGGGAGACGCCAGAGCACACGCAACAGTAAGCAGGTGGTCACCAGTAAAGCCTGTTCAAAATGACGTACCTACGTCTGCACCTGTCTCTCAGGGGGTAACATTTGAAAAGACCATTGACTGTTTAAAGCAACCCCCACATTGCATATATGGAGAAGTAAAATATAAATGCATCAAGTTTGAGGGGGGTATGAGTAGAATTATATCGTCGTGAGGTTCTGACACATCTATAAAGCTGTACAGCAGTATTTTTAGCATGGCATTTGGAGGTAGACTGGGATAACTTGAAGGTGCACAGCATAGTCTCTGGAGCCAGGATCCCCAAAGCATGGACCCTGGACACACAGCAGCAGCGGCATCTGAGATGACAACTTTTTACCTCCATCACAAGCCTACGGAGCTGGCAGCTCTGGAGGAACAGCCCAGAAATCTGTCCTAATACAACCCCCAGCTGTTTCTAATGCATATTAAGTCTAAGAACCACTGCCCTACAACCACTGCCTGCATTTATATACCACGAAGAAGTAGACCTAAAAGCAGGAGATAAAATGAAATGAGGAAAAATCGCAATACGCCCAAAAGAGGGCAGGAAAGTGGGTGCAGAAATGAAGAATAAATGGGATGAGTAGAAAGTAAATACCAAGATGGAAGATTTAAACCCAGACATATTAATAAT
The DNA here is from genome assembly GCA_004026545.1 of Mormoops blainvillei. Lineage (NCBI taxonomy): Eukaryota > Metazoa > Chordata > Mammalia > Chiroptera > Mormoopidae > Mormoops > Mormoops blainvillei. Next base: position 53,327 of record PVJD01003250.1, on the reverse strand, counting down.
TACCTCAACTATAATTTTATTAAACCCTCCAATAAAAAGGCAGAGATTGCCAGATTGATATAAAAGCAAGATGCAACACTGTGCTTTTTCACAAATATATAATTCAATTATGAACAGGTTGAAAGCCCAAGAGTAGAAAAAAAGATAGTATGCAAACATTAAGTATAAAAAAGCAAATGTGGTTACTGGACACAGTAGACTTTAGAATATTATTGATCCTAAATGTGTATGAAACTAAAAATAAGAGTTCCAAAATGCACCAAGCAAAAACTGACAGAAATGGACATAATCTATCCTCACAGTTGGAGAGATTGAAACACTCCTGTGTCAGCAACAACAGGACAGAAAGACCAGAAAATGAGTAGAGAGCTACATTTGAACAGCGCTCTCAGCCAACCTAACGCAGCAGACCTCATGCAACCTCGCGGAGTGCACATTCTTTGCACACCCACATGGAACGTTCATCATGATGGGCTAGGTAATGGGCAGTGAAGGATGTCTTAATAAATGTCAACCAATTAAAACCTAAAGAGCGCATCTTCTGACCCAACAGTGATAATTATTAAGAATCAGTAATAAAAAGATACCTTGCAGAACACACCTATTTGGACAGCTAAAATAAAAATAATGACAATAACAAAGGCTGGCAGGGAAACAGAAAAACAAGGTCTCTCACATTGCAATGGGGAGCGCAAAATGGTACAGCTGCCCTGGCAAATAATTGGTCAGTTCCATTAAAAAAAAAAAACAAACCCTAAACATACAGCACTAGAGGACCCAAACTCCCCCCCAGACATTCACCCCAGAGAAGAAAACTTATATCCACATAAAAACACGTACGCATGTGATCATAGTAGGTTTATTTCTAGCAAAAGAATCGAAGATCTCAAGTTCTTCGGGGAATGAATGGCTAAACCGACCACAGCACATCTCTGTCATGGAATCTTACTCATCATTAAGAAAGAAACTTTCTATTGATATGCAAGCCCTTGACAGATCTCAAGAGATTATGCTGAGTGGGGGGAAAAAGTCAGCCTCACAGGTTACACACTGTAAGATTCCACTTACATAACATTCTTAAAATGGTAATATTATAGAGGTGGGGCACAGGTGATTGGCTGACAGATATCAGGGATGGGGGGAGGGGACGTGATTAAGAAGGGGCGGCACGAAAGGACTTTGTAGTGATAGGATCGTTTTGCATCTTGATTGTGGCGGTGGTTTTATTAATCTACACATGTCATAAAATTGCATAGAATTATGCAATAGACACACAAACGAGTTCCTGTAAAACTAGTGAAATCTGAAAACTGTCTGCAAATTCTACCGATGTCAAAGTCCTTGTTTAACATTGTGTATTAGTTTTGTAAGGTGTTACCGTTGAGAAAAACTGGGTGAGGGATACATGGAACTTCTCTGTGTTATTTTTGTAACTTCCTGTGAGTCTAATTTTTTTCAAAGGAAAAAAGTTAAAATTCACAAATATTTGGCAATTAAACAACACTCTTCTAAGAACCCTTGAATCGAAGATAAATCATAAAGGCTATTTTGACCTGAATAATACTAAGAAAAATACAAAAAACAAATATTGTAGAATACTGTGAAAGCAGTGCTTTGAGAAAAAAAAATCAGCTTTCAATATTTATAGAAGAAAGGTATAAAATCAATGATATTACCTTGCATCACAAGAGACTACAAAAAGCAGAGCAGGTTAAATCTAAAAAAACTAGAATGAAGGGAGTAAGAAAAATAAGAGAGAACATTTATAAAATACAAGGTGAACAAACAATAGAGACAATCAGCAAACTCAAAATTTGGCTCTTTGTAAACATTAGTAAAAGTGATAAGCCCTTTAGCAAGGTGACCAAGAAAGGAAACAAAGGAAAACACAAAAAAAAATTTAAAGAGTGAAAACGTGGGTTATCATTATAGATTAGACATTAAAAGGCTAAAACTTTATAGCAATATACTAATTAAGTGAAATAGACAAATTCCTTAAAAAACAAAAATCACCAAAACTGACAAAAGAAATAAAAAATGTAAATAGCCTGATATCTATTAAAGAAAATGTGTTCATAGTAAAAATCTCCACCCCCACCCCACCCCACCCCCCACCACAAAACAAATAACCCAGGCTCAGGTAGCTTCTGCTACTACTTGAAAAAGAAACAGTTCCAACTCTACATAAAATCTTCTAGAAAAAAGAAGAAATATTTTCCAAGTTGTTTTGTCATCATTACCGTGATACTAAAACCTGACAGAGAATACAAGAAAAATAAAAACTACAGATGTATACCTTTCACTGTCATAGACACAAAAACCCTCCAAAATTTCATCTGATCAAATCTAGCAGGAAAAAGTAAGGACAATGCATTATGACCAACATAGGCTCATCTCCGTAATTCAAGGCTGCTTTAACTCTCAAAATTGTAATTCAGGCGCCTTGGCTGGTATAGCCCAGTGGATTAAGTGTTGACCTGCAAACCACAGGGTCGCAGGTTCGATTTTTCCCAGTCAGGGTACATGCCTGGGTTGCAGGCCAGGTTCCCAATAGGGGGCAAGTGAGAGGCAACCACACTTTGATGTTTCTCTCCCTCTCTTTCTCCCTCCCTTCCCCTGTGTCTAAAAATAAAATAAATAAAATCTTTTTTAAAATATTGTAACTCATGATACTAACAGAATGAAAGAGAAAGACCATGGGATTGTCTCCACAGACATAGAAAGAGCACTTGACAAATTCTGTGTCCACTGATGACAAAGTGTCTCAGCAAACCAGCAACAAAAGGAAACTTCCTCAGCTGGATGAAGGAGATACACATATCCCTGACATAGAACGCCGTACCTATGGACAAAGGTCTGAGTATTCACCCCTACCGCCGGGCATCGCCTCCTGAATGGGGAAGGGTATGCCACCGAATTCACCCAGGACCAGCTGGGTTGTTTGTTTTTTTAATGTGTATGATATTACATTTTTATTTTTGAATCTCTCTGTAGACAGCTAAATGTGGAACTTTTAAAAAATATTTTATTTATTTATTTTTAGAAAGAGGGGAAGGGAAGAACAGAGGGAGAGAAACATTAATGTGTGGTTGCCTCTCGCACACCCCCTACTGGGGACCTGGCCCACAACCCAGGCATGTGCCCTGACTGGGGAATCGAACACCTGCGACCACTTGCTTGGCAGTCCGGAGCTCAACCCACTGAGCCACACCACTCAGGGCTTCCACTGCCTTTTAATAACTGACTCAGAAGATCTTCACAAGTGCAGATGCCACCAGTTTTATTCTGGCTCAGACAAGCCAAAATGACAACACTCTCTCTAGCGTCCAGCATGTTTTCAAACTGCAGGTCAGGATTCATTGGTGGGGGTGAACCCAATTTAGAAAGTCAAGACCAGATTTTTTAAAAAATAAAATTGATTTGACTAGACTAGAAAATATCAGAATGCATATATCAAGGAGAAGTATTGTCTGGTGGAATTTTTTTTTCTGGAATGCATTGGATTTGCATCCTGTGTGGCTTAACTTTTTTTTAGCTTCCTAAGTGGCTTAGCTTTTTTTTAAGTGATCAGCGGTTACTCAGGAGTATGAAAGAGAGAGTAGTGGTTGTTTATGGCTATGGCCCGGCCATTGTGTGTGTGTGTGTGTGTGTGTGTGTGTGTGTGTGTAGTCCTAAAGTAATGTATGTTTCTTACTGTGAGCTGGGGAAAAAAATATTTGAGGCTCTCTCTCATTTTACTGGGGATGGGTATGCAGCCAATGAATGTAAAAGTTTTTGTGGATTTCAGAGGGCTGTATAATATATTTAACAATATTAAGTTATGTTTATTCATGTGTCTTTTCCAAGTACTTTTTTTTGCTTTTCTTTTTTTAGTATATTTTATCGATTGTGTTATTACAGTTGTCCCAATTTTTCCTCCTTTGCCCCCCCTACCCCTGGTACCTCCTTCCCTCCAGCAACCCCCACCCCCCCACCCCCGCTTAGGTCACGGGTTGTACATATAAGATCTTTGGCTTTGGAGACATACTTTAAAGGGAAATGATGTCCCCAATTCAGCCATTCTATAGGTAAGATTTTAAATGAACTAATCTTGACTTTGAATTCTCTAAAGCTGTATCAAAATAAAATGTTTTGGAACCATACATAGAAAGCATCCCCATGAATTCTAACAGCTGGGATAAATGCATTAGGATACACAGCATTATTTATTTTTTTAAAAAAATTTAAGTTCACCAGAGCATTACTAGCAGTAGCTTAAAATCCAAAATAGTTTGCAATGCTTTAAACTCCTCTGAAGAACCCTGTTTTATAATCAATAAATCTTCTAATGGATAAATCTTCATTAGCACTTGTTAATTTCACCAGGATAAAGCCATATCAGCAAACTCAAAAAAGAGGAATGAAATACTAACAAGAATAATCATAACAATGTTAGATGGAGTTATACAGGATGAGCTACATTCTCTGAGTCCGTTAGGAAACCGAGGGGTTAAAAATCGTTGAAGGTTGCATAAACAGGCAAAAAAAAGATCTCCGAGCAAGAAAGGTGCAGGTATGTGCAGGGGGCTGCGACACGCGCGTCAGGCCAGCAAAATGCCAGCCCCGCTAGCAAAGAAAAGAGAAACCTGCCCTTGCCTTGTCCACACGACGTTCTCTCTGCACTTAGACGCGACAGAACAGAGGGAGAGCTGTAAAATGTCAGGACTGCCCAGCCCAGAATGCCATTGTCGCGCTCAGTGCTAGGTCGCCCAAACCCAGAGGGGCCCCCTCTCGGTCTGCCGCGCGGGAGGCTGCCCCCAGAGCGGAGCCTGCGCAGCCGGACCAGGCGCCAGGAGCCGGGTGACCCGAAACACGCTTGGGAGCCCAGCAAACATTCGGGACTAATGTCCAAGTCTAAGGCCAGGGTGCGTGACTGGGGGCAGGTTACTGAACCTCCTTCAACCTCAGTTTCCCTGGTGCCTAGTTCAGCGCCTGGCACGTAGTGGTTCTCAATCAGTGTGTGAAATAAATGTAAAAATGAGCCGTATAAAGTGGTGGGGAGCACACGAATTAAAGTGCAGCTTTTACATACAGTCTAAACATGAGCACACAGCACTAAACAGGCATCTACAGAAGATGACAGGCTGAAATAGGAAGACCTTCAGGATGGAAAGGGGCATGCTGGGAAGGAATTATTTGGTTCAAATTAATCAAACTATCAAGAGGAGCAAAACATAAAAATAATACAGTCTGGGTACAACACAACTTTGGTCAAGCGGGCATAATTCTTGAAGCATGAGGGTACACTTGGAGCAAATAAAAAATAGGAAATGAGTATATTTTTTTTACTTCAGGTGAGGGCGAGAAGTATTGATAACTTCGGAGAAGGGTATTGTCAGGAGCCCTGAACCAAGGAAGCGGAGAAGTCTGGGCTCGCTCCTGGCGAGAGGTGGGAGGTGCTGAGAGACACGTGTTCCTCGCTCCCCACGGCGCTAACTTCCTGGGGGGACCGTGGCTCTGACGCAGTCAGGCCAGCTCTTCACTCCCGTAAGGAAGCAGGTCGCCCCGCACTCAAAGCACTAGCGCACGGCAGGCCGCCGTTGCCCACTCTGCTGCTCGCCCCCGCAGGAAGTGGCCGAGCAGGGGTCCCCTCGGGCGGTGGCTGCGCGGGTCGCAGCCGGCAGAAGCACATTCTGAGAGGGGGGCGCCGCTGAGCCCCCCGGTGAGGTCATGCCAGTCCGCAGCGAGAGAAGCAGGCATTTCTCACACTTGCTAATAAGCCTGACGCTCGTGCAACATAAACAGGAAGCGGGAGCTCTCCAAAGCGACCTGGAGGAAATTCATTCCCAGTGCACCCGACGCGAAAAGCCCAGGTCGCCGGCTGGTCAAGGTCACTGCCATTGAGGGTGACACCCCGCCCCCGAGGCCCGTCTGCACCCGGCCAAGCCGCGGCCCCCCTTTTTCGGCCCTTTCCACAGTCGGGTCGCCGGGCAGCGGGGGGGCTGACCCAGGCGGTGTGAAAGGCTGACAGTCACCTCTCCGCTCCCGGGGCGGCGAGGCGGCGGGGCGGCGCGGAGGTCAGTGAAATCCCCGCCCGCCCCGCTTTAGTCATGAATTTCCACTGGCTCCCTCCTCCGGCTGCAGCTGCGGGCTCGCGCCGCGGCCGGCTCCCGGCTCCCGGCTGAGCAAGAAGGTCACCGAGACCGGACTTTTCCGGGGGAGGTGGCGGGGTGGGGGCCTCGGCCGGGAAGGCCGAGGCCCGGGGCGCGCGGAGGCCTTTGTGCCCACGGCTTCTCCCCTCCTCCTCTACCCAGGCACCTCAGTTCGTAGGAAATAAAATTGAAAAACAAAACCACAAAACCGCAAAAAAAAAAAAAAAGCCTTTTTTTTTTTTCCCTCTGCTAGCCAGTGGCCCCGATATAATTTTCCCAGGCTGCCTTCCCCTCGTTGCCCAGTCTGTGCGACTCCCAGAGGTTCCTCTCAATTCGGGGCAGAATCTGTGTTGGATGTCCCCGGTGTCCCCGCCACGGGCACAGCGCCGGGCACAGCGTGGGGGGGCTCACCGAGGCGTGTGGACTGAGTGAACGCCAAGACTCTCGGTGACGGACGCAGCCTCCGTCTCCCCGCCCCACACCCCCCACCGCCCCGCGCGCAGACCGCACGCAGCGCCGCCAAGTTCCTGGCAGGCGCGGAGATGGCCGACCCGGCGGGCACGCGGCGTCCCGGGGCTCGGCCCCCGGGCCGCGCGCAGGGCCGTGCACAGGGCCGGCGGCGCTGCGGCCCGAGACCCGGCCACGTGAAACGTCCCGCCGCGGCCGCTGCAGGGCAGGCGCCGCCGCCGCGGTTGTGTAACGCTGCAGCCAGAGGGGAGGTGACCGGGGCGCCCTGCTCCGGAGGGGGCAGAGGGAGGGGACGCAGGGCGCTGCGCCCGGCGTCTCTCCGTGCTTGACTAGCGAAGTGGGGGTGGGGGGCACCGGGGCATCCAGGGGGTTGCGCCCGGCCCGTAGGCTGGGCCCGCCAGCGGAGCCCGGGGGGAGTGGGGGCCTCCGCCGCGCACACCCTCGGCGGTCAGGTGCGCGCAGCGTGCTCGCCCGCGGCCTCGGCTGCCCCTGCGCTTGGCCGCCAGCCCGCTTCCCATGGGGTGACATCCGCCCCGCCCCTCGGCCCCTCCCACGGCGGGCAATTCCTGGACGCCCGGCAGCGGCGTGGGGGCAGGGAAGCCGGGACGGGAAGAAAACCCAGCCTCTGGGGAAGGCAGGGGGCCTGGCGACTCCCTCCGCTGCGCGCCGGTTCCTGCGAGCGGCCGAGCGGGGGAGGAGGAGGAGGGCTGGGCCGGAGCGAGCGAGGGGATATTCCTCTCCCGGCTTGAGTCAGACGCTGGCGGATCCGTCCTCCTCCGTCCCCTCCCAGGAGACGGGAACTTACTTCATTTCCCTGGGGCAGGTTCGCCCACGTTACCAGCCACCCCCGGGCTCCCCTCCCAGCCTCCGCGCCCCCCGCCCGGCTGGGCAGGACCCCCGGCCGCGCTGCCACCCCCTCTTCGGGGAAAGGCGGCCACACCGCAAACACCTGGGGCCGGGGGTGGGGGTGGGGGCCCCTCGCAGCCGCGAGAGCGTTGTCCAACACGTGAGCCTCATGTGATGAAGCCGGGGGAGGGCGGGCAGGTCGCTCCTTCCCTCCCCGGCGGCGGCCAGACGTGCCTGGAGTCACAGGGTAGAACACGTAGCTCCAACCCACCCACTCGCTCCCATTTAACCCAGCCCGCAGCCTCTCCATGACTCCGCGGCTCGGCCCCCGGCCCCCGCCCTAACCGGCCCCCCCGCGCTCCCGCCCGCCTCCCCGCCCGCCCCACTTCTCATTCACTTGGCTCGCACGGCGCAGAAGGCACAGGGAGCACACACCGCCAGGCTGTGCGCAGAGCCGGAGCCAGAGGCCGCCGCGACACTATGCACGCCCCCAACTGAAGCGGCAGCGCCTCGCAGCCGCAGCTCCCAGCCGCGCAGTGGGTTTCAGGGAGCTCAGACCCAGAGGAAGCCCTGCTGAACGAGTTCCGAGGCCCCCTCCAGGACAGTCTTCACCCGACGCTCTTCTGCAGACAGGAGCGCACAGTGGCCCCGGCTCGCCGTGCCATGGAGCGAATCCCCAGCGCGCAGCCGCCCCCCGCCTGCCTGCCCAAGGCGCCAGGACGGGAGCCCGGAGACCTACCAGGGTAAGTGGGCACCCCTGGCCCCTCAAGCCTCAACTCCAGCCCTGCGTTCCGCACCGATCTCGACTCGGAGCAGCTCGGGGCGCCCCCGGGGGTTCTTGCCCGCCAGGCTCTGCAGCCGGGGCGCACGCAAACTCACGACCCTTCCTGGCCCCTCTCCTTGCAGGATGGATTTTGCCCACATGTACCAAGTGTACAAGTCGAGGCGGGGAATAAAGCGGAGCGAAGACAGCAAGGTAAGAGCCCCGCGCGCCCCTGGGGACCCCAGCCCCTAGCACGCTCTGAGTTTCCAAGAAAAGTTTTCTGTGAGGCTGGAAGGTTATGCAAGGTGCGGGCTCGGCGCCTCTGCCGAGCGGCGTGGAAAAGAAGGAGTAGGAGGTGGTGGTTCTGGGTGTGATTCCGCCGCGCCGCCCGGACCCTTCTCGCGCCGCGCGGTCGGGAGGAGGGGGCTGCTCACCCCCTTGCTCCGGCGCCCACCGCCTCCGCGTGCGCCTTGCAGGAGACCTACAAACTGCCGCACCGGCTGATCGAGAAAAAGAGACGTGACCGGATTAACGAGTGCATCGCCCAGCTGAAGGATCTCCTACCCGAACATCTCAAACTTACAGTAAGTGAGAAGCTGGCGACGCTCCAAGCCGGCTCCCCGGCCCAGAGGGCGGGCGGGGGTCACTCGCCGCCTGCAGGCCCCACGGGGAACTGCAGAGCAGAGGGCTGGGTCCCAGCCGGGGTGGCTCTGTGTCTCCGTGCCCGGGTACCCTTCCCCAGGGCTGGTATTTTCCGGCAGCCTCATGCAAATGAGGTGAGAACAGCTTGGACTCCTCCAAGTTGGCTCCAACACCAGCTGTTCTTCCTTTTCGTGAGTTCTAGACTTTCCCTTCTGGTGGTCTTCAGGGTTACCGAGTTTTCCTGACTTGAGTAAACCAACACTCAGGTTTTATTCACCACTCTCTTTCTCCTTTTTTGCTTTTTTTTTTTTTTAAACAAGAGGACTTGTTTTGGTATGTGATTTTTTTTTCCCGTCCTACCCTTCCTTGGCAGTGGCCAACAGCGTACCAGCTTGGCAGCCTTTGGTTGGGGAAAAGGAAAAATAAATAGTAGTTGGGGAGGAAGCAAAACGCCTGGATGAGCTGGGGTTTATGAAAGGGTGTTGAGAAAGAAACAGGGAAAGCCTCTTGGCCGCGAGTCGCAGCCCAGGTCCCTCCTCCGGGTGACACCAGGCAGGGAAACGTTCGCTCAGATTCCCCTGAGGACAGTCAGCCGCGGCTGCTGGAGAGGTGACCTGCCAAAGCCTTCTCCTACGGCAGCCGTGGCTTCCAGAATGCCTCCCGACGTAGGTGGCCCTCGCTGCGTATGCTCTGGTGAGGAAGAGGTCGTTTTTAAAATCTATAAATTTAAAATTAAATGTAGCCAACCAGGAAAGCCTAGCTCAGTGTTGTTTCTTGCTTTAGAGACATTTCTCATTGCTAAGAAGTGTCCCAGAAGTGGGACCTGTCTGAGCTCACTGCTGACGGAGGTTCTTTTGCTTCCAGACTTTGGGTCACTTGGAGAAAGCAGTGGTGCTTGAACTCACCTTGAAGCACGTGAAAGCACTGACAAACCTAATTGATCAGCAGCAGCAGAAAATCCTGGCCCTGCAGAGCGGTTTGCAAGCCGGTGAGTGCCTGCGTCTGGCTAGCGTCTCTGGAGAGTTCTAGCACAAACAGAGCCTGTGGGCCCGACAGCTGCTCTAAGAAACACTCCTGCGGGGAAAGGCTTGTGCCCGTTCGTTGGGGGAGATGTTCCATCCTTCCTAAAATGTCAGACTTTTCATTTGGATGCTGCTGTGTGACACCTGGCAGGAATACCTATTAGTCAGAGGATAAAATATTTCTGTGGCATTTTGACCTAGAGTTCCTGGGTTCTGGGCGTTGGGCCCCCCCCCCGTTAAAATGGCAAGGCACCTATAATTGGCCTCGTGGGTGTTTTACAGTTGGTTTCTCAGCCCTCTCTCGTTGGGAAGGAAGCGCAGGTCTGCCCGGTGTTTTCCTGTCTCTCTGCTTCCTCGTGGCTCGGTGTGTGGTAGGATCCTGGCCTGATGACAGGAGTTTTTCCCGCATTTCGTGTGGTTCCCTGCATAGTCACTAGGTATCTCGGTGAATTGCGCAACCTAACGAAACCACTGGAGTTTCGTCATTCGTTTCTACTCCCTTCCAGAGAATCACACTCACCTTCCAACCCTCTCGACTCACTGCTTCCAGATAACACTGCCCGGGCTGGAGAGCCGCTCCCTGCCCACTCCCGCCTTCCGTTCCTCTCTGCCCTCCCTGCCGGGGCCAGCGGGGTGGGCGTCACGGAGACCTGGCACGCGCTTCTGCCCCGGTGCTCGCTGAGAACAGAAAGTTGATCGCCCCTAATTTCTTGGGGGTCGTGGGTCACATACACGGAAAAGGCTGAGCAGTAGCCTCTCTGTTTACAGACGACAGCGTGACTCTCACGGGTATAAGTCATTGAAAATAAGATTACCTTAGGTGATGTTTCTTCGTTCTTTCTCCCATTTTATGTCTGCCTGACCCCCACCCGTCTTGCTACAGTGAGACAGTGATGTTCTGTAAATCAGCGCTTTGGTTTTATAGACACGCTGGGATGCCCATTGCTGTGTCATTTATAATGAAAACTCGGGAACAACCTACAAATTCAGCAAGAGGGGACACAGTTCGTCTCTATTCACCGCAGGCTGTGTCTGCAACAGGGCACCGTGCAGCCATCACACTCGTTTTATCTCCGGGGGACGGAGGGGCGGGAGACTTTTATTTTATTATTTCCCACCCTTTTCCACGCAACCCGCGTTTTCTCTGGTCGTATTAATTTCGGGGTTAGGAATGCAGATGAGCAAATGTGTTAACAGAAGGGAACGCGCGTGGCCCTGGGCACACCCTGGGCACCGTGAAACACCCCCGCCGCCTCTGTGTCGATGCAGGTGAGCTGTCGGGGAGAAGCGTCGAAGCAGGTCAAGAAATGTTCTGCTCAGGGTTCCAGACGTGTGCGCGGGAGGTGCTGCAGTACCTGGCCAAGCACGAGAACGCTCGGGACACGAAGTCTTCGCAGCTTGTCACCCACCTGCACCGGGTGGTCGCCGAGCTGCTGCAGGGGGGCGCCTCCAGGAAGGGGCCCGAGCCAGCTCCCAAGGCCGCGGACTTCAAGGAGAAACCCGGCTTGCTGGCCCCGGGCTCCGAAGGCCCGGGCAAGAACTGCGTGCCCGTCATCCAGCGGACTTTCGCCCACTCCAGCGGGGAGCAGAGTGGCAGTGACACAGACACAGACAGCGGCTACGGGGGCGAGTCGGAGAAGGGCGACCCACGCGGCGAGCAGCCGTACCTCAAAGGCGACCATGGACGCAGGTTCACCGCGGGAGAACGGATAGGGGTGATCAAGCAAGAATCCGAAGAGCCCCCCACCAAAAAAAGCAGAACGCAGCTCTCCGACGACGAAGGCCGCTTCCCCGGCGGGGACCCCATGGCGCCCCCGTTCCTGGGCCCACACCCCCACCAGCCCCCCTTCTGCCTTCCCTTCTACCTGATCCCGCCGACGGCGACCGCCTACCTACCCATGCTGGAGAAGTGCTGGTACCCCACGTCTGTGCCCCTGTTGTACCCGGGCCTCAACGCCTCCGCTGCGGCCCTGTCCAGCTTCATGAACCCCGACAAGGTCCCGGGCCCTTTGTTCCTGCCCCAGAGACTCCCCTCACCGCCACACTCGGCCGTGGACTCCTCCGCCCTGCTCCACGCCCTGAAGCAGGTGCCTCCTTTACACTTAGAAACCAAAGACTAAACCCTTTAGGGGGTCCTGCTGCTTCGCTTCCCACCCTCCCTTCTCCCCCCACCCCCCCCCAAAAACGGTGTGTGTGTGAACGCAGCGCAACGTCCCGGTGTGTGCGCCCAGGCCGGAGACAACCATCGGCGCATGTGTGCGTGGGCCCCGTCTGCCGGTTCGGGGCCTGAGAGCCCCTTTCGGCCTAGGGGACGCGGGAAGAAGGGCCGCCTGCCGTCGGGCGCGATGATGGGGGGTTGAGGCCGACCGCTGGGCTTTCCCCCACCCGGAGAAGAACCGGCCCTGATAGGAATCAGCTGGATTTTCACAAGCTTCAAAGCCCCGGCCTGTGAGTCAGCCTGCCCGGTGGGAGCCAGGTCTGTGGCTTTGAGAAAAAGGTACTTTCAAAAGAGGGCTTTCCAAAGTGCAGTGCCCAGCCTGCTCTCCCGACCCCGCCCTTCTCCCTAGTGCTGTCGCCGCCGTGACTCACCGGCCAGGGAGACAGCTGCCAGACGGCGCGCTCTGAGGGTGGCCAGGTAGCCGCCTCTGGCCCAGCACAGCGGTGCTCTGGGGAGAGTTCCGCAGGTCTGCGTCCCACCCCGGCCTGCACGAGCAGGGAGTGTTCCCCCCTTGGGCTGCCTGGCCTTGGCAGTGATTAGCCTACAGAGGAACTGAGCCCCGACCAGCCCAGCTGCCAGGCGAGGGGGGAGGAGTCCCCCGCGGCCTCGGGCACCTGTTTCCAAGTCTCACCTAGGAACGGTCTTGCTGCCCGGGGACCAAACCAGGGTCTGAGAGTTGGGGACGCCGCCAAAGGTCCGAGCGCCCCAAAGTGCATCGAGCTCAGTAACAAATTGCTACTTTCAATAAGCAAAACCAGACCCGGTTTTCAGTTCTATCCTAAAGCTCCTCGCCAAGCTTAGCTTCTCAAGGGCCTGCCCGGCCCTGTCACAAGATCCTTTCTGTAGGCTGGTCCCCCCCACACACCCCACCCCCGCCCAGTGGCCCGTGGAGGGCCCTTACTGCTGAAAAGGGTTCTCTCTCCTGCAAAGAGGTTTTATTTTTGGTCCAGAGTCGTACTTGCTTTCTGACTCGCCCAGCCAGCCCTGCACCAGCTTTTCAAAATGCACTATGCCTGATCGCCGATCGTGTTTTAACTCTTGCTTTTCCTGTTTTCATTTTGGTATAAAGTTGTTGCCTTTATTTGTAAAACTGTTATAACTATATATTATATAAATATATTAAAAAGGAAGCTGTTTCAGATGTTTATTTGTATAATTACTTGACTTACAAAGTGAGAAAAATGAATGTATTCCTGTTTCTGAAGAGAAGAATAATTTTTTTTCTCTAGGGAGAGGTACGGTGTTTATATTTTGGAACCTTCCTGAAGGTGTGAAATTGTAAATATTTTTATCTATGACTCAATGTTAAGTAGTTGTTTAAAGTACTTAATAAAATAATCCTTTTCCTGTGGAAGAGAAAGGTGGTCCCTTGCATTTTGTCCAATAACGAGATCATGGTGGGGGGGGGGGGCCGTCCCCTGCCCCCATCTTGTGTCTGAAGGAAACAGCTGATTAGTCTTGATGTCTTGTCATTCATCCTCTCCACGCACCCCCCACCTCGTCTTCAGTCAGACAGAGTAAGCTTAGTCAGTTTAGTAGGTAAATATTTGTGTAAGTTTTCTTGTTTTTCAACCAACGCTTGCTAGAGGTTTACCATCACCCCTCCCTCCACAGTCAACCAGAGAGGACATTTTTCCCCAGGTCTGCCTGTGTCATAGTCTTAGAACTTGACAGAAAAATCAAAGAATGAGGCTGTGGGCTTTCGTGTCGCTTGAGGTGGGGCACGGGGGGTGGGGGGGCGGGGAGGCGGGGTAGGCACATGGAGAAGAATTGTCATGGCTTATTAGGCAGTGATAATTGATGCTGGAGTAGCAGCTCTTTGCCCAAGCAGTCTAAATTTTTCAAGTCCAGCAAGGTCTAATGGATTTGCCATATCCTGTCTTATAGCTGCTGAAGGCAACATCCCATAATTATTTTCTACATCCTTCCTGGACTTCCTCTCCATGGGCGTGTTTCTGCGTGAACGAATATTGGCGTTCTTGGTCAAGTGCTCTTCTGAAAAAGAAAAAATTCCATGGGAAAAGGGTGGGAAATGACTAGTCAAATACTGGTGCCCCGCCTGCCTCCCTGCAAGAGGTGCCCTGGTGCTTCCTGGGGACCGGTACCTGCTCGCCACTCTCCAGGGGCCATCGTCTCCCAGTCTTCCAGAACCCTCTGTCGCCTGGACCCTGAGCAGGGAACCTGCCCCGGGATGTCCTCAGCCAGGCAAAGGTACCACCTGCCTATCCTGACTGTTGGCTTCAAATGTCACCTTCCCTGTCTCCTAGGAGCCAGCAGGTGACAGTGGATAGTCGCCTGGCTTGCGTGAGATGCAGAGGGCAGGGTCTAGAAGTACAATCGTCCCCAGGCAGCACAGTGTCCTCGAAGAAGCCCTGGACCAGGAGGCAGGAGGTGAACTGATGGGCTCATCAGCCAACGGGGCGGGGTGGGGGGGTTCTGTCACCTCCCGTGGTGACAAGCCTGCTTTTAACTAGGAAAGGAAGGATTCTGAGCTCTCGGGTGTCAGGTAGCAGGCGCATGGCCAATGTGTGCTAAGTTCCTCTTTCTCCCGGGGGACCTCGGGGCGGCTTCCAGGTCCAGGTCCCCTGCCTGACGAGCCCCCAGATTCCTCCATGAATCGCTAGACCTTTTTAGGTAAAAACCTGAACGAGTCAAGTTTACCCTGGGGATGGAGCTCAGGGTGGAGACCAAGAGCAAACTTGTTTCACATGCCTCTCTCTCCGGGCCGTGACTCAGGGACGAGTTGCAGGGACAGAAGGAAGCGGTTGGAGCAAGATGCACCACGAAAAGTTCTGAGGGTCCAACACGTCGTCAACGGAGAATCCCCCTGCCGCCCTCCGCCCCATCAAACCCCCCGCAAGTGGCAGCTGTCCCTCTGCCTCCTCACTGCTTCTAGTTTGCCCTTGACCTTCCTCTAACTGAGCTGCAGCAGGTTCCAAGTGGCTCCAAGGGAGATGGGGACAAAGAGGACCTCTGTTTAACAGGGGGTGTGTGAGTGTGAGGGGGTGAAGCACTGGTTTGGGGCCCAGGAGAGGTGGCAGCAGGCAGGGGGGCGGAGGCCGGGGATCTGGCCGCGTGCAGACAGGGCGTGATCCTCCGGGCCTGCCGGGATGGTCTCACCCAGAGCTGACCTGCCTCGCCTGTTGACACAACGTCACGTTTCCGACTGCAGCCCTTTCATGTGCAGCCCGAGGCTAAATGCGGCTGCCGGTTCCTGGAAGCAGACGTGCCTGGCATCGCGTCAGCAGCAACCTGATCCCCGGGGAAGCTGGGCACGGCAGCCCGCGGGATCGCTCGGCCCCCAGAATGAGGCCTGGCAGCCCCGCTCACGCCCAGCAGGAGGGAACCCGAGCTCGCTCGCCCCCGCGGGTGGGGTGGGAGCCGGATTTAGGCAGGGCATGGGACTGGGGCCTAATTAACTAGAAGCTTCCCACGGGCCATTGCTTGTTACTGAAGCCTAACCGCCTAGAAGTACCACATGAATACTATTATAATTCACGTTTTGTAGATAAATGAAAGCAGGCTCAGGGAGGGGAGGTAACTTGCCCAAGGTCACACAGCTTTGGAGTCACGGAACCATTATGGGATGGTGTGTATGTAGGATTGTAGCTCTCCTTAACGGGATCAAGGTGAAGGCTTGCAGAGTCTGGTTAATAATAATAAAATAACAATAGTGATAATAATAATAAATAATAATAGTGATGCCGCCACTGCCACTAACAGCAGGCACAGCGGCATCACCTGCCGCGTTTTTGCCCTCTTTAAAGAGCCCCACGGTGAATTTTCACAACAACTGCACGAGGTGGTTGGAATCGATGTTCCCCTCACATGGTTAACGAAATGTAAGCACAGAGAGGTTAAGTGACTTGCATAAGGTCACACAGCTCCACCAGTGAACTGGACTTTAAACCTACGTCATTTGTCTCCAGAGTCTCTATGCTTAACTGCAAAGCCACGCTGCCCTTCTCATGAAAGGATAGTCCTGGTAATAATAACAGTAGTAAAAGTGGTGATAATTGCAACTGATCCTACCACATTTTGAATACTTTTCCTGTGCCAGACACTGGTAAGCATCTCATGGGACACATCTCTGCTTCCCGCAGCAGGTGTGCAGGGCGAGTATCATGGGCCCGCTCTCCAGGTGAGGAAGCTGGAGCTCGGGGCGCCACGCCTCCCTGGGAGGACGAGGTGGGAAGGGGCGGGCGGGGCGGGCGGGGCGTGCCCTTGCTTGGGGCTGAGCGGTGCTGCATCATCTCAGTTAACTGTCATAATAGCCCTGCCGAACGCAGAGAAGTAACTAGAGCTCAGAGCAAATCTCATTGCCCGACTCTTTCTTTATTTGCTTCCTTACAAAGGGCCCCACACGCCATGCCCCCATCAAAGGCCGAAGAAGGGCCCTTCCTCTAGCTAAAGAACTAACGCGGCAGGACCCTCCCAGGTAGCAGGAGGGCCCTGTCGGGTTAGTGCTGAGAACCACAGTCTGGGTTTGAGGGAATTCCGCATGGGAGTGTCTGGGGTGGGGGGCGGGGCCCGCCCTTCTCACATCTCCCTTAGAAGAGGGGCAGGGTGCGGGGCCTGGGGCAGCAGCTATGCAGGGCCTGCCGGGCCTGATGGGGCCGGCGGTTCGGATGGAGGGGTGGGGCGGAGGGTGCGGGGGAGACCAGATCGAGTTTCAGGTCCCCCAGCTGGTAGGGGACAGGGCTAGCTGGGAGACCAGCCCTGCAGCGCCTTGTCCCTCCCGGGCCCCTCGGCCACCCCCGCCTGGCCCAGCTCCCGCGCTTTGGCCATGTCCCCAGGGTTGGCTGGTGAGGGTAAGCAAGAGGCCACCCAGCTCCGTGGAGCAGGGCCAGTGTCTCAGGTTGGAGCTTGACGCGCGGCCAGGTTTCTCCGGGGGCCTCTGGATCCCACCGCGAGGCGCGCGGAGACAGGGTGTGTTGAGCTCCCAAGTGGTTTCATATAAATACTATGTGTTAACCGGATCGGCGTGTGCTCCCAAGACACAGAGGTCCCTGAGGTGCCACATGGTACGGGGCTGCGGGGGGGGGGGCGGGGGGGCTCTGGCTGTCTCGCCCCCTTCGGCTGGAGGGGCTTCCTTTCCCTCTGTCTTATGTGTTGCAGGGCTTTGTTTCAAAGCGCGTTCCCTGGCTAAAACACACCGCAGACACGTCTGGGAGGCATCCACTACCGCCCCTTCCTCAGGCACGGCCTTCACCTCGCCCGCCCCTGTCTCCAGGGCCCAGAGGGAGGCTGAGGCCACTCGAAGCCACCACCCCCCTGTTTATCCCGGCCATCTGTTTGGCCCGACTACCGCAGCAGAACATGAGCGGGGCAAAGCCTCTCCCATTGGCGGAGGAAGCCGCCGACACGCTTGTCTCGCCGGCCATCCAGTCTTGTGATGTGGCTGGGTTTGGGCCCAGGGGTTCCTTCCGCTGTAGACCAGCCCCTCCCTTCCTGGAGGAATCTTAGCAAAGACATTGAGGTGGGACGTGGGTGCTGAATCGCCAGGCTGCTAGGGGCAGGGGTGTCAGCCTCAGGCTGTGGCCACAGAGGTGGGGACAGCCAGCCTCTGCTACACCCAAGTCCCGGGCCTGCTCCCCCAACTCCGCCCGCCTCTGAGGGGGGAGGGAAGACACTTGTACTCACTTATTTGTGGGAAGAATGAATGTGGTTTGTGAAGCCGCGGGATGGGTGGTATATGGGGTAGGAGTTATGCAAAGGTCTCTGGGAAATTCAAGTGGGGAAAGCGGGGGAAATTATTCCCTCCACCACCACCCCCCCGGCAAAACATATGTTTTGTCAAGTTTTCTTTAAAATACCCAATATTTTTGTATCCCTTTTTACTATGGAGAATGCGAAACGACAAAGGAGCCAGAAACAACAAAAAGAAACTCAACCCAATTAAAAAATGGGCAGGGGGTTGGAAGAGATATTTCTCTAAGGAAGATACACCAGCGGCCCAGAAAAGATGCCCAGCGCCATTAGTCATCAGGGAGATGCAAATCAAAACCACTGCGAGGTACCACTTCACACCCAGCAGGATGGCTGAGAAAAAACAGGACCAAAAATGCCTGTCGTGGGGGCTCTGGAGAATGCAGATGTCGCTGGTGGGGATGGAAAAGGGCTCAGCTGCCCTGGAAAAGGGTTCGGAGGTGCCTCAAAAAGCTAAACAGTATCACCACATAACCCCGCGACTCCACTGCTAGGTGCATGCCCAGAAAGAAGATTGGAGAACAGGGACGCCCACACGTCCCAGCACTGTGATCGTGGATGAAAACAGTTGGAATGTCCACCAACCGATGAACGGAAAAGCAAAACGAGCTCTAGTAGACCTATAGGCTCAAGAGAAACGAAGTACCGATCCTGGCTTCAACGGGGATGAACCCCGAACCCTGGATACTCAGGAAAAGAAACCAGACACCAAAAGTCTCACTCTCCGCTGTGGGATTGTAGCCTCTGTCATCCCGACGGCTGTCACCTGATTGTTGGCCTCGGGGCTGGGGCGGTTCCTAGTCGTTGGGCAATCTAGGAGCACTGCCTGGCCGGGAGGCAGTTGGCAAGTGATGTTGGCAGCCTTGGAGCATGTGCGTCTTACGGCAGGGGGGGTCCGCTTCCAGGACCCACCCTAAGGGGGTCATCGATCAGGTTTGCAAAGACGCCATCTCTGTGTAATCCTTAGTTAAAAAAAAGTGGGCATCAGAAAAAAGGCCTAGGAGACACTAGTGGGACGATTTATTTTGAATGCCCAATCCTGCCAATTCTGCTTGGAAAATGTGTTTATTATTTATTTATTGTGAAGGGGGGAAAAGTAGGTCACAAAAGAGCATGTCCGGAATGACCCTATTTTTAAAATAAAGAATCGCGTGTCTTCTGCCTCAGTTGTCGCACCCGGAAATCGAGGATGATTAACAGCAGCTCGCTGAGCTGCCATGGGGAGCAAGTGGGTTAAAAAGGCCAAGATGCTCAGACGGGTATCTGGCACAGAGGAAGCACCAGATTAGCTAAAATCCATGTTGTCCTTATCATTATTATTATTAATTATATTATATTTGCATATGAAAAAACTCCAGCAGACAGACAACGCAACACAGTTTTAACCACCTTAGTAGGACCTGCGTTACCGTTACTTTGAGAATTTTTGCTTCTTTATATTTTTTTTTCTTTTCCCCCTCCTCCGCCTCCTCCTTCATCTACGTGGAACACGTGCTGTTTCTGTAATATGTGGTAGACCTCGCAGGACCAAAACCAGTACAAGAATGGGACTCGGGGGGTAACCTTGGAAGCCTGGACCGAGCAGAGCCCAGGAGGGGACGAGGGAGGAAAGGGAGGGCAGCGGGCGGCTTGGGTTGCCAGCTCGGCCCCGGCCAGGGCCCGCCCTGCCCGCTGGGAAGAGGGCAGCTCCCCACGACAGGCAATGGCGGCTCTGAGGACGCTCTCCCTGGTCACGTGCACAGACTTTAAGGGGGGGACCTAACAATTAGAGCGATGGCAAAAAAGTGCCAGCGCACTGAGAAGGCCACGGGAGTCTTAAGATGGGGTCCCCGCTCACTCCCTGCTGTGCCCCTCGTACCCATCCCGAGAGAGAGCAGAAACTCAGTCAGCGTTTCCTGAAAGAATAAGTAAATCTAGGCTTTGCTGGGTGACCTTGGCAACATTCTTTCCCTTTCCTGAGTCACCGGTTCCTCCTCCACCACATGGGGTATTTGCGATCTTGTAGAGACTGTCCTGAGTGTGAAAAGAAACATCTGTATGTGGAGTCTGCAGCACCGGTGCACAAGCACTCGGTGGACAGATGAATGAGGAGTGGCAGAGGGGCTTATTCACACTAAAGTGTGAACGACTGACATGGCCTTCTTTCCTAACAGAAGGTTTGTAGGGAATAAAGGGGGAGGCTAGACAAGACCTGGGGTACATCCCTGACTCTGCAAGTGCAGCCCTGGGGGAGCTGCTTGCATTACCTTGTGTAAGTTCCATTTTACACCTATAGCTATGGAGACTCCGTGAGATCAAGTGACTTCCCGCCGGTCACACAGCAAGCAGCTGGTACAGCCGGGATTTAACCCGACTTTAAGTCCTTGCTGGAGAGCCCTGACGGTCACCATGGACAACGGCACAAGGCGGGAAGAGGGCCCGGGGAGTCCACTGGAGACCAATTCCACGTTCGGTGCCCAGTGCTGAACTAACCAATGGGCAGACCCACTGTGTTCAAGGCACTAGGAAAGCAGGTCCCCCACGCCTTTCCGTCCCCATCAAAGTGGCTTGTTTGATGGCTCAAAGAAAAGCATTAAGACCTCATGAAAAAAATCCAGACTTTATTGGGTTTCTCTACAGTCCTTTTAAGTTCAGTATTGTTCTCTGTTCGCATTTCCTGAGGGGAGGGAGACCAGAACGTTCCTGCCTCGGGTCATCGAGGCTTATTTCTCCCTCACCCCGGGCCTGTGCAGACGTTCCCCAGCCCCGGCTGTGGCAGGCCCCCACGCCTCGGAGGGTAGGGCCCCACCCCACAGCACCCACGGCTCCCTTCAGGCGTCCCTCGGCTGCCCGCGGGTGTTTCCCGGGGCAGGGCCCCGCTCCCTGACCCTGGTTTCTCACGGACCAGCCCTTCAGACAAGGCCCTCACTGTCCAGGCATGTTCCAGGCCACCGCTGCACGTCCCAGCCAGCTCAGGCCTGTCACAGTGACTCAGCCTTTCACTGGGGAAAAACTCAGTGACTGGCCTGCAAGTCACTTTTTCCAGCTTGGCTCTCATCCTGGGCCGGGTGTCGGGAAGCCTTCATTTCTCCCTTTGAGATTCGCTGCCTACGAGGAGCCCCCGAGGGGTCCCAGGATGTAGGGCAACTGGAATTTTGAGGGGGGCAGGTTGAATGGTTTCCTCTGAGCCAGGAGAAGGTCCACCTGGTCTCCCCAACCTCACCCCAGGGAAAGGACAGGATACAGAGGTTAAACCTGCGTCTTTCACACAAGCGAGCCCCGACCGGGGGTTCCTGTGACCTGTCACCGGCCTGCCGGCGGGGCGCCCCGAGGGCCTGGAGCCTGGGGCACACTTGGCCCCCTACCAACTAGAGTGCGTTCCTGAAAGGCGATGCTCCCTCGGGCGGGCACTGTTACCTTCAGTGAACCTGCCCCTCCCCCCAGCTCGATGCCAGGGGTCCGGTTTCAGAGCTGTTCACTTTCCTGTCCCTTCTGACTACCCCCCACCGTCCCTGAGGTTGGCAAGGCCTCCCCTGCCCAGTGGGGCTCGACGGATGCTCCCAGCGTGCGGGGTGGGAGGGAGAGGCAGCGGCCATTAGTCAAAGGCTGGGGAGGCTGCGTGAGGACAGGAGTGACCCTGGGTGGACCCCGGAGCACATTCTTTCTCTCTGGACAAAGCACTGGCCTCTTGGCCTCCAAGGCCCTGGCTTAGAACTGCCGTTGGTCTCTGTGATCAGCAGAGACGAGTCTCTCCGTCGTTCACTCATTCGTTCAGGTTTTGGTACCCGGGACAGTCCCACAGCTGTCCCCGTGAAGTGGGCATCTGAGGAGGGCACAGGCGCTCCCCAGCTATTTACACAAGTAGAAACCAGAGCAAATAGGGAGGAAGAGCATCAAGGGGAGTGTGGCGGGGCTGGGGGTGGCCCAGGGGGTTCGGGGACGCCAGCCCGGTGGGATGGAGCAGGAGCGGTTATCTGGTGGGGGAGGGGAAGGGGTGAGAACGGTGTTCGTTCTGAGTGCACTGTGTCCCCCCGCCAAGACACTGAAGTCCTAACACCCCAATACCTCCAACTGTGACCTTATTTGGATATAGGATCTTTTCAACAGTCATTGCATTAACATGGGATCCTCAGGGTGGAGAGCACCCACCCACCGTCACAGGTGTCCTTGTAAGAAGGGGGAGTTTGGGCAGAGACGTGCACACAGGGAGACCGCCACGTGAACTTGGAGGCAGAGGTTAGACAGACACAGCTCAAGGACAAGGACGGCAGGCTGCCAGCCAGCAAACTAGGGCTGGTCGGGGACTGGTGGGGTGGGGGATCTGGTGCGGGGCCCCTGCCTCCCAGCCTCGGAAGGAACCAGCCTGCTGACACCTGGACCTCAGACTTGAGCCCATTCCTTTCTGTTCTTTAAGTCACCCCGTCTGTGGTCCTTTATTACAGCAACGCCAGCAAACGAACAGGGGGTTCCAGACAGAACTGCACTTGCAAAAAGGGGAGGGGGCGGGCCTGAGAAAGGAGGCTGGGGTGCGGTCAAAAGCCCCTTTATCTCCCCTGAGGGGGAAGTGGACCCGTGTGGACACCTCAGGTGACAATAAAACTAACCAAAGTAATAAGCGGAGATGTATAGACTGCGTGAGAGGAGCCTTGGGGAGGCCGGCCGCGACTGGGCTGGGTGGGCTTTTTCTTGTGAGGATGAGGCCTAGAGCCTGAAGGGAGATTCCTCAGACATCCCCGGGCGGGCAGCCTGGAGTCCAGTTTGTGTGACCTTGGGCCAGTTGCTTCCTGTCGCTGCACCTTAGTTCTTCCCTCTCTTATCTGGGACGCTCGAGGGCCACAAAACCAGGGTGCATGATGTCACCATCCTGTGTGCGATGGGCAGGGTGAAAGGGAAAAGAAGACTGGAAATAGCATCTGACACCATTTCCATGCTGACGGAACATGCAGTCCTACTTGGGGACATGACACGCGTGCCGGCTAAGTGCTAAGCGTGGTAAGAGGACAGCAGCGGACATTCTCAGGTGTGAAGGGGACCCTCCCCGGCAGGGCCCTGGTACCTGAGTAGGACCCCTAATGGCAGGGTCTGTGGGATGCCCCCTGCTGCTCCCTGCCCAGGCTGATTGAGCCAAGGAATGAACACATGACCCAAGCTGGACCAATTAGAATCTTTCCCTGGATTTTTTGGCTTGGATCTAGGGAAGGAAATTGGGTTTCTTTCCTAGAAATTCAGGAACAGGATGGTCTTGGTGGCCATGTTTCCGGCCACAGAGAAGGAGCTGGTCTGAGGGAATGGCAGAGACAGAAAGACAGCAGGCAGAGACAGAAAGACAGCAGCAGAGAGCATGCAAGCCCTTAGCTGTCTCTGGCTGCATGTAAACCCTTCCTGTATGTGCAAGAGTTACCCCAAGACTCATCACCCCCATTTCCCCTTCAGGCCTGCAATTATGAGAGTTCTGACTCAGACAGGGGCCCACGGTGTAAACTGTTTCTAGATGAAGTGACAGGGATCCTGCCCTTGGACCCGTGTGTGCCCAGAAGCCGCCCCTACCATCTTCAGGACCTCTCAGCAGAGCCTGGGGGCCACCGCACTCTGTCCCCTACCAGGCATTTGCTCCTCTGAGCCCCGCTTCATCCACTTCGCTATGCAAACCCTGAAAGACAGAAGTCGCCCCTGCCACTCCCCCGCTTACCGCCAAGGGAACTGAGGCTCAGGGAAGAGAAGTAACAGTGTATGTAGGCAGCAGAGCCGTGTACAGGCCCTGGGTCCTTAAGACAGTGCACACGTGACAGCGGTGACCCCGGAGAGTTCAAGATCTGGTCAGCAGGGGAAGCGTCGTCCTCACATGAGTTCCTCCGTGAACACTTTCCCGCGGGTAAGGAAGGGAAATGACCGCGGGCTGGCGTGGAGTCTCAAGCGCGAGTTCGGGGGGCGGGCCTTTTCTGCGGTCTCGGAAATCCCAGGAGCAGTTACGTGCACCGTGCAGGGCGTAAATTAGACGCTCAACAGACGTTCTTTGGACAAGAATAACAACAGTACCTTATTCAGCAAGGGCTTCCTGGGTGCCTGGCACAGTTTTCAGTGTGTTGTGGGTACTCGTTTAGCTGACTGTTGTCCGGCTTTAGGAGGCCGGTGCTACGGCGCCCCTTTTAGAGAAAAGGGGACTGACGCGGGGAGGGGCGATGGGTGACTTACCTGCGCTTACGTGGGGAGTGGCAGTGTGATCTCCAGCGGTCTGGCTCCCACGTGCATTCACGGCCCCTGACGACATGGCCTAGTTTTGCACAGATGAATGAATGAGAGGATGAATGCGTGGCCGGCAGCTACAAACACACGCATACACATGGGCTTACGGATGGCTTGCCCTGGGGAGGAGCGGATGGGGAGGAGAGTGGAGGGTCGTGAGGCCTGAGAAATTTATACCCCAGAGAATTCTGCAAAGAAGGGGGCGGCGAGTGAGCCTAAAACTCGGGTAGGACTTTGGAAGCTCAAAAGAAAGAGATGGACCCTTTGGTCTGGACTCTCCCGGCTGTCCGATCAACATGGTGGCGGCTCTCACGCACAGAGAGCCTTCTCTGGGCCCTGCGCTCCCCTCCTTCCTCTCTGGCACCGTCCCACCCTCTCCGGGTCCAAGGCTGGTCGGATCATCCTTCCGTATTGCCCGCCCCTCCACTCCCAGCTGCAGTTCACAGGAAGGTCGGCCTCGTTGGTCTTCTTTTCAAAGCCACGGACTCTTCCTTGAGAATGACCAGTTTCTAAGGCAAAAATTGACATACGCTGATGGCGTCCCCAGACCCAAAGCACTGAGGCCAGGAGGACCCAGGGCTCCGGTCTGGGCGTTGGCTGAGACCTACACCTGGATCAGATGCACCAGGCGGACAGGCCCCCGTGGGGTTGGTGCGGGACGGTCACTTTACCTGCTGGCCGCCTTTGCTGGAGGACTAGATTTCACTCCCTATCGGTGCCTCCCATCTCTGGAGCATCCGCTTCACCCTGGGGAGGGAACGGGCTGCTTGTTAGCTTTGAGGCCCAGCCAACCCTAAGACAAGAAGAGGCACATCCCAGCTTCAAAGGGCTGAGGGAGGCCAGAGCGACAGGGCAGCGCCCGGCACCCCCACAGGGGTCCCGCTGCGGCAGGACCCAGCCAGCCGCAGGCACGCCGGGGCACTGGCCTGCGGGCTGCAGGGGCGCCTACGTGGCCGAGAGCAAATTTAACCGTAATTTATTTTCCATTCAGCCTCCTCTTCCAGGAGAACCACCTCTGGGTCTGTTTGGGGGAAGCCCAGGGATAAAAGTCCTCTTTAGAGAAAAATAGCCCTTAAAAAAAATAAATCTTCACTCTTAGACACATGAGAAGCTTAATAACTTGGGAGCATTTTCTTCGTTCCTGGAGCCCCGCTGAGCCCTTCATATACATGACCTCGCTTGACCCTCAGGACACCCTGACTTAGAGACTGATGCTCCTTAATATGTGCACGGGGGCAACTGAGGCTCGGAGACTTTTTCTAGGTCACACAGCTAATAAAAGTGGCAGAGCCAGGAGCCAAATGCAGGTCTCATATCAGACTGCGTGCTGTTCGCCCCGACGCATGGGGTTTAGAGACCCGCGTTCAGAGAAGCCTGTGTGCTCCCCTCCTGCCCATTTACCCAGCAAGTGTTTCTCAAGCACTGACTACGTGACGGGCACTGTTTCAGACGCTGGGGACACAGCAGCGTGTAAATAAACGCTGCCCTCCCGGAGCGTCTGTTACATCGACGAACTCGAACATGGAAAGGCAGAGGTGATCGGCTCCTGTCTCCAGACGGAGCAACTGCGGCGGGTGTTCCTTGTTGTCTGAACCCACTCCCCCGTGTTTTGTTGTTCAGTGAGCATTCCTTGAACACCTACGACGGGTCAGGTGCGGTGCCCGGCACGGGGGCCCCAGCGGTAACCAGACGGATGCGGTCTGGGGCCCTGGTGGAATTTGCTTTCTCATCGGATTGCCTCGTCGTCTTCCTCACCTGCAACTCCGGCTCCGGGAACCTGAACTGAGCTGACTCGTGCCTCCGGGGAAGCCACAGTGTCTCAGACAAGCCTGAGACGCAAGGGACAAGCCTGAGACGCAAGGGACAAGCCAGCACAAGGGCCAGGGACGGTGGACACCCTTTGCCTCCCTGCCTGGCCAGTGATCCCCGACTCAAGGTGTGTTAGCAGAAGCACTAGGCTAGAGGTCAGTGGCTTGGGGTCCTCACCAGCAGTGCGACTTTGAGCCAGTCATTCCGGCTTTCCCAGCATCACTAGCCTCACCCGTAAAAGGGAAAGAATGCACCAGGCGGGCTGGCCGATATGCAAAACGGTGATGAACCCCCGGGGAATGATGGCCCCGCGAGCGTGGGCGCGTTGTCTGAGCCCAGCGTTCTCCTTGGAGTCTCCCCGTTTCCGCGGCCACGAGGCTTCAGAAAGACTCTCATAGCCTCCTTCTCAGCGAGGCTCTGCAACATAAAAACACCCGGCAGCCTTTCAGGTTCCCCCTCTCCAGGCCCGGAGGCTTCTTCGTCAGCGGAAACTTCCGACTCCAGACTAAAGGGAGCAACGGGGGCCAGGTTTACTCTCCGGCATGAAATTGTTACAAAGCGCCCTGACTGCGTCCTCGACAAAACTCATGACTATCTTTTAATTGATTGAGACAGAGAGGGAGAGAAATATCAATGTGTTGCTCCTCTCATCGATGCATCCATTGGTTGCCTCTTGTATGTGCCCGGCCCAGGGATTGAACCTACAACCTTGGTGTATTGGGACAACGCTCTAACTAACTGAGTTACGCAGCCAGGACAGAACTCACATATATTTATGATGAAAAAAAAAAAAAATCCAGTGCCCAGTGAGGTGGAATTCCCAATGTCTGCCATCCCGTTAAAAGATGCCCCAGTGGCGGTATCTCAGGCTGGAACCGGAGCTTTCCGAGAACAGGGGTTCCGTCCGTCATCCTGAGCTGCGTCCCCCGTGCCTAGGAGAGAGCCTGGCGCCTGGCAGGCCCTCGGAGAGTGTTTCATTGAATAACAAATGGATGACGGGGCGGCAGGCGGCAGGGAGGATGACGGGAGAGCAGCGCCAGGCACGGGCCTCTTCCAGAGCCCTAGGGGTGACCCTGGGCTGAAGCCCGCCCAACTGACGCTCCTCCAGTCAGCCCACACGTGGGCGAGGAGACCCTCTGCCCGGTGACCGCCTCTCGGGAGGCAGCCCAGTCACCACACAGGAGGAAAAGGGAAGCTTTTAATCAGCGATAACCATCGCTGTGAACCGCTTCTCCCCGGAGCACCCCCTCCCTTCAAGCCCTGGCCTGCTTACTGGAAGGCACGACCCTGTTTTCTACATCCTGCGTGCTGAGAGATTTCATCACTGGCTCAAGGCAAGACAGAGAAGGTTGGGTGTCAGGGCCTGGTGGCAAGCCATGTCGGATCGGGGGTGGTCGAGGGGGACGCAGTCGACGCCACTGTGAAGGACGAATGATTCTGTCCCTCCTTTTGTTAGCCCCTCTGCTCAGCACACACCGTGATCTAGGTCTTGCCCAGGACGGGGGAGGGGGCTGGGGGGTGGCTTAGGTCGCCACACAAAAATGAAAATGACGGTGATTCAAATAATTATACAGGTCGCCGTTTTCTGGATGGTTCCTTCAGAAGGCGGAGTGCTGGCATGGCGGGGAGCAGGGCTCTGAGCCCGGCAGCCCGGGTACCTACGCTCAGTTCCGCCTGACACCAGCAGCTGTGCAGCTCCGGGCCAGTCACCTAACCTCTCTGAGCCCCCACTTCCGTGGCTCTAAAAGGAGGTCGTTGCCATTAGAGTTAGCATATTTGAAGCCCTCTGAACAGCACTGGTGGTGACTTCTTTGCCCAGGGTCTTTCCCAGCCTCACCCTCAAGGTGGGTGGCATTGTGGTTAAGTGCTCTGAGCGGAGCATGGGACACCCCCTTATTCGCTGTAAGCGGGTACCTTGCCGTCCCCGAGCCTCAGCCCCCTCATCTGGCCAATGATGCAAAGCAGGCTTCGCGAGGGCGGGGAGCTCTGTGCTGGTCACCCCTGTTCCCCCGGGGCCTCACACCTGCCTGGACCAGTCAGTAGATCTTGAACAGGTGAGGGAATATCAAGTAGTCTGGACCACCTACCCAAATTGCCTGGCCCAGGGCAAAGTAAAAATGGGGCAGGGGGCTGTTGAAAAATTATTAAGTATTTCAAAACAGCGATGGCTGAGCCTAAAACCAAGTGTTTGAAGCCCAGGGCTTTACATGCCTGGACAGGCCGCGGGCCCTCCAGCTGGTCCTGATGACACTCCCTGTCCCCTGCTGGGGACGCGTGGAAAGAGTGAAGTCATGCACGTCAGGCAGTCACAGCACGTGCTTGGCCTGGGCAGGCACTCAGTGTCGGCTGATGTCACCCATGTGTTCACCGTCACTCATGGCCCCGCGGGGGCGGCAGGTGTCAGCCCATCACACAGGTGCGAAGAGTGAGGCGCTGGGCGATTTAAAGACTCGCCGCCCCTGTGGTTAAGGGCGAGGAGGGCAGGGTTTGGACCCAGGTCAGGCAATGCAGACTCTACCGTGAGGGAATGGCAGGGACCTGGGTCTGCAAAGCGGCTGCTTCCTTCGGGGCTGGCCTTCCCCCGTCACCCGGGGCTCGTTTCTGTCGCTCAGTGGGAAACCCACAGGCCCGACGGGCTCCTGAACTGGGACCCTGCCTGTCCTGTGATGCCCCGAGAACGAAGGGAGCCAGGGGGTCACCCCGATGAAGCCCAGCTCAGAGTCAGGGCGGGGCGGGGCACGGAGGCCTAAATTCCCAGGCTGCCACTCAGCCTCTCGGTCGCCGCTGCCGAGAGCCTGTGACGAGCCCCGCCCCTTGCCCCGGGTCTGGGAGGCAGCCGCGGCCCAGGCTGCCCCGCTCCCCCACTCCCGCTGCTCCCACAACTCCCCTGGCTCACGGCAATAGCTCCTCGGGCCGCCTGGAAACCAGGTGCTTTGCCAGCCCCGGCCTTTCCCAGGCCCCCTCTCACGTGTCCAACCCCAGCTCAAACGTCACCTCTGAAAACAGGCCTTCTCTCATGGGGCTTTCTAGAACACCAGCACACTACCCCTCGTCCCGCCGGCCAGTCTGCGAGGCCCTTCCTGGTTGATTTGCTTCTGTGTTCACGGTCGGATTCCCTTCGCTAGAACAGACACAAATAAACCCGAGGGTAGGGGCCGTGCTTCAGCCCCGCCGCCCCGCCTTCCAGCACAGTGACCACCGTGGCGGGGGCGCTCAACGGGCACTTGTTGAATCTGTGGACAAATAAATAGCTGTAGGGCAGCTGGGAAACCATGGATGCTCTCTGAGCCTCGGTTTCCCCGTTTATAAAATGGGATTAATACCTACTTAAGATTAATCTCAGTGTGATTTTAAAAATCTGGCCTCTCGACAGTGCTCGACAACTGTTAATGGCAACTGTTCCTTATATGACTATCATTAACTACTACTACTAAACTTCATACGTTGGGAGTCCCTGAACTGAGGGGCTGAACCCTGGATCCCGAGATGTCCCCCAAAGGGCACCATGGGAACTCAAGACAAGGGGACGCCCAGGGCCTGCCTGCAGCGGGCGCAGCCCTCGGGGAGAGAGGGCCAGCCTGAAATGCAGAGGGTTCCTTCTTTCTGGGGCCCTCCCTTCTCTCCTGACGATCCCACCCTCCTCCACCCTGCTCGGCCCCGCCCTTCCAACCACACTCTAAGAATAAACCCCACGCCCTGCGTGCCTTGGGTGTCACAGTTTCCTGCCTTTAGGGTCACGGCTGCTCGGGCCCTAAGGGATTTTCCAGCTCAGGGCAATGCTGGTGGGACCAGAGGCAACGTGACCTAAGAAGAGCTAGCTGTGATGCAGGCCCAGGGGCAGGAAAGCCCCAGGCAGGCACCGGCGGGGCTGGAGGGGCCCCGGGACGCTGCCAGGGCACAGGAGGGGGACCGGGCCACCTCGCAGACTTTGCCCCTAACCCCGGCTGGCCCGGCACCGGCTGTCCTGACTCTTGGCCGAGGGCCTCCAGATCCACCGGGCCCAGAACAAGAAATTCCACTTAAGTGTCTGGAAAAATCTATGGCCAGGCTGGATCCAAAGGGATCCCAGTTTAGGGACCCACCCACCCCTTGAGGAAGTCCTGTTTTCTCTAGCTTCTCTGCCCCGTCGGACAGTCACAGAGGACCGTCCGGTGTCCTGCGCTCACCCCGGCAGCCTCAGGACACCCTCACTGTAAGATACCACCCCCAGAGGGCTCTGCCCCGCCCCGGGCTCTCCTAATCTCCCCTCCTGATCTCTGTCTGCTTCTTCCACGGGCCTGGCTTCTAGTCCTGCTCCGACTCGGGCCTGCCCAGCAACTTTGAGCAACTTCCAGGCCTTCGCTGGGCCTCCGTGGCCCGCCTGCAAAACAAGGCCCCACATGGTCCCTTCCAGCCTGGACGTTCAAGGACTCCACATTTAGAGACTCGAGCACCAGCATCCTTACGAGGAGGGTGGGCGACCCCACCCCCGCCGGGCCTCCAGGACTTGATGGATTCACACACAGCCAGGCCTGCTAGGGAGGGTTTGGAAGGCCCCCGCCTGCTTTTCTAGCTGTGCGATTAGGGTAAGATGTTTGGAGCACTGAAACGCAAACTCCCTAGCACCGGGCAGGTTTGCATCTCTAGGAAACCATTATGAATCTAGAAGAAAAGAACGAGAAAGCAGAAAGTCTAAAGGGAAAAGAAACCACAAAGGATAACGCATTCCACAAACATGAGCAGCAGCCCCTGTGAGCGCTGGGCTTGCAGGCAGCTCCAGGGCCTAGCAGTCACGGCGCCTCGGTGCAGGCGGCAGGCTGCCCGGCCAATGTTCCACAGCCCCTCACCTTCCCTCTTCCTGGAACCCACGGCCATGCACACAGCCACACGGGCTGTTCACCCCCCCAGGGTCCGGCTCCGGGCTGGCGAGGCTGAAACCCAGGCCAGGCTGCAGCCCCCAAGCATGGGTGTGCGGGCCTGCGTCTTCCTCGCTTGGGGCCTTCCCCTCATCCTCACCGGCGAGCCACACGGGTTGACCCAGGCCCTGCCGCAGCCGCATGCGCCCTGCCCTGACCCACTCAGGCACCCAGCAAACAGAGGGGTCCTTTTCAGTTCAAAAGAATAGCATCCTCTCACACACACGTGCGCACACGCACACACACGGAATACACACTCACATGCACACACACTGCCTTAACTTGGCCCGCAGCCTCCTTCGTGACTTGCCACCTCCCGTCGTCCTCGGACCACAGAGCCCACACCGTGTCCCTGCACTCCCTTCAGCAAACCAGGCCCCCTCTGGCCCTGGCACACCCTGAGTCCTCTGCCTGGAATGACGCCATTTCCCCGTTTGGCCCGAGGAACTGAGCGCGGGACCTGAACCCCCCACCAAGCGGAGTCCCGCTCTCTCTTCTGTGCCCTCGCCACCCTGCCCTCCTCCGCCGCACAGGTCAGAATCATCACTCCACGGCCAGAGCTGATCACTGCCGCTCTCCCCCAGAAGAGTGCGGCTCCTGGGGCATGGGGACTGGGCCCATCCTGCCATCTCTGCTGTCTCTGCCAGCTATCACCATAGTTTCTCTACTCTCTATCCATCTGCTTACTGGACACTGCAACTGTGAGCATGGGGTCAGTGCTCAGTGAACAGTTCTGAGCATGTGAATGGCCATCCCTCAGTGGGCTGAAGGCCAGCAGGAGGGCTGGCACCACCCAAGCAGGGAGCAGATGCAGGCAAGGAAGGGCATGGACAGTGGGTCCCACGGTCTCGGAGGTGTCTGGCAGGACGGTGGAGTGCTGGGGACACCCCTGGGTGAGCCCGGAGCCCTCGTGGTCTGTGGAGAGGGGCCACTCCCGGACACACACCCGTCACATGGAAGTCAGAGGTCTGGTCTTCCCCAATTTTCTGGGTGTTCCGGGACATGGGCAGCCACTGCGCTTTTGCTGATAACACAAGAGAGTCTCCGAATTTCCTGACTGGGTGAACGTGAACCACATCTGGATCCAAATTCCATCACCAAACCACAGCGTGGCTTCGGGAAGCTGGCATGTAGTTTGCATTTGGCCGGTAGTTTGGGGCAAATTGTTCTCTTGGAAGCAAAGAGTGCCCCTGTGGTCCAGGGAGAGCGGGGGGGCCGGGATGAACCCCTGCTCCCCGTGGTCCCCCAGTGCTCTCCGCTCCGGGACAGGGGGCGCACGGCTGCCGCCCCTCGGTGTGGCCCCTCCAAGGCCAACTGGTTTCTCCCGAATTAGCTACTTTCTAAATGTGAAATTTAAATTCGTCTTTGCCCGGGCCAGTGTGGCTCAGCGGAAGCGTTGCCCGGCACACCCAAGTGGCTGGGGGTTCGATTCCCTATTAGGGCACATGGCCCGTTTGTGGGTTTGCTCCTCAGTCAGGGCACAGATGGCAGGCCACCGATCGACGTTTCTCACATCAGTGTTTCTCTCTCTCTCTCTCTTCCTCTCTCTGTATAGTCAGTAAACATTATTTCTTAAAATTCATTTTTAAATTATCATGGACATTTTCAAACATATTCACAGTGAGAGAGGACAGTATAAAGAACCTTCTACCCAATACCCCACTTCAAGGATGATCAACTCGTGGACAATTTTGCTTTATTTATGCCCCTGCCCAAGCTGGATATATGGAAATTGACACTCCACTGTGTCTCCCTTTTAAACTGCAAGTAATCCATGTTCTTTCCCAGGGGGAAATGTTTTTAATTTAAAAAGAAAGGAAATTACCCATATCCCAATCACTCCATATCCATCTGAACAGAGTGGTTCTGTCAGAAGGAGTCACTCGGATGGGGTTTGAATGCCCTCTGTGTCACCTGCACTTGTACGACCCTGAGCCTCGGCAACCTTGGATGGAAAGCGGGCGTGTGAGCGTGGGCGCGTGGGCGCCTGACCGAGGGCCGCGAGGAGGAAGGAGATGGCGACGGCGGCTTGGTGGAGCGCCCTGCCCGGTCCAAGGCCGACGGCGCTTGGCCTTGGAGCGGTGCCGGCAGCACAGCTGCTTCACCCACAGACTCTGCGCAGGGCTGCTCAGGAAGGGAGGTGGCCGGTGTGGGAGGGAGCACTTCTGCTTGTCTGTGGGGGTTTGGAATCTCAGATCCCGGGGCCGCCTTAAACTGCTTCCAGAGGCTGACCTCAGAGCTGGGTTACTGACTGACTAACGCGCGTTGAGCGGGTGCGGGGCGGCGGGGGGAGGGGGGATTTTTGCCTTCGAATTCCACGCCCTTTGCTCTGGAGGGAAAGGAAGGTGTGGCCGAGACACCTCCACTTCGCAGATGGGAAAACCGAGGCCAGCCGGGGAGATCCCAGAGCTAGCTGATGGCCAGGCTAGGCCCAGGGGCCAGGCTCTAGACTCGGTGTGATGTGATGTGGACGAGCTGCCAACGTGGGAAATGCCGACAAGAACGAGAGCGTGAAGGCCCACGAGGCAGGAGGCCCACCCCCTGGTGCTGGTTAATACAGTGGGGTGAGGGCAGCTTCTAAGATTTGGGACCATGTGGCTTCTCCTCAGAGGCTTAAAAGTCAGGCCCACGAGGACCCCGTCCGTAGACACAGAGGTCACAGACAAGGTATCTGGACACAGGCAAACAACTTCCCCCTCTGTTCTCATGAACGCTGATAAAGGGCTTCCTTCCTCATTCTCAGGACCTGTGCCTCATCCACCAGGCCCCCTCTTGTCACACTATCCTCCCACCCCCTCCACCCTCTGGCCGCCCTGGACTTGACCTGGCCCCAGGCTGTGTTTTTGACAGGATTCGGGGGCCACTCGACTCTCTCTCCTCTCTCCTCGGCTGGGCTAGTTCCTTCTCTTCTTTCTGACACCACCGGGTTTGTGTTTCACTTCTCCGGGCGAGGGGAGGGGGCCGGGGTGGCCACACGCTGTCACCTTATTTCTGGCAGCTGCGGTGGGCCCTGGGGCCGAGGTGTCTAGTTCTGGTTCTGCCGCCCGGCCCTCCTCTCCACCTGGCCTGCTCTGGTCTCCTCTTTTGCACCCTGGGGAGAGGCATGTCTGCCACACCGCGTTGGGCGGAGGGAACTGTGAATATGGCTCACACGGAACACAGAACACGACCTGAGCACCTACTGTGTGCTGGGTCAGCATGCTCTTGATCTCACGGAAACCTCACACAGGAAAACAAGCACAGAGAGAGAGAGATGGGGTGCTTGCCCACGACCACCCAAGGAGCGACGGGTAGAGGCAGATGCGAACCGGGAGGGCCCTGCCCAGCGTCACACTGACTTCCTGGAAAGTTACCCCTGTAGGGTGCCCCTGGGACAACCAGTAACAGAAGCTGAGGGTTTTCCGGATCCGGCCGGGTCCCCCCCGTTCGCACCTCTGCCCTGTTTGAGCGACAACTGCAAACTGGATGCCCCCGAAATCTTATCTCACGGAGGGGTGGGGGCATCGTGTCTGTACTTCTGCTGGCACTATGCCATGGTGCTGACGAGGGAGCGCCACTCTGAGAGGTGGAGGGACGTGCGCAGGGTCACGCAGCTGGTCGAGGGCAGCAAAGAGAGCTGAACGCATGCTACTTCACTCATTCGGTTACGGAGCGCCTGCTGTATACCAGCCTGCACGTCGAGGTCTGGGCGCACCGCAGTGGGCTCCCACCCTCTCAGGGTTTCCCGGGGAGGGGGGCCAGTAATCTGAGGTGACAAGTCCTTCCAGCTGGCTGATCCCACTCCACAGGACTGTTTCCTTTGTGCTGTTGACACTGAAATCACCAACACTCAGCAACCAGGGCACTGTTGGCCCACAAGAATGGGCAGGCGATGGGGCTCTGGAGCTAGACCCCCCTGGCCACTGGCCCCCCGCTGCCTCACTCTCCTGAAATCACCCAGCAGTCGCCATGTGCCCTCCCCCCAGGGAGAGGGGAGAGGCCCCACGGGGCTTGGTGGGGTGTGCTGGGTGGGGCCCTGACTCACCACCCACCACCAGCAGAGCTTTGTCTGAACACTTCCCCTTGGGCAGAGGGAACACCCATCTGGAAACCAAGGTGAAAAGAGGGTGGAGCCAACTCTGGGATGTGGGCCCGGGCACCTACCTCTGGGTGGCCTCCCTCTGCGGGCCCTCCTCCTCCTCCCTCGGGAGCAAGCCTTCATTCCAGCAGCCAACCAGGCGGCTGCTGACGCCTGCAGCTGTCGGAAGTCTCACTTCACTGGCTTCCACGTCGGTCGCCCCTTCCCCCACCCCCCCACCCCCGCTCCCTCAAGAACTGCTCCTTGGGCCACCAGGACTCCTGCGAATGTCCCTTCATCCGTCGCTCACTGAGCTGCCGGGGAGAGAGGCCCCTCCCCCGGCCCTTGTTTCTTTTTCTAAACGATTTTATTTATTTATTTTTATTAGAGAGAGGCGAAGGGAGGGAGAAAGAGAAGGAGAGAAACATTGTGGTTTCTCAATGTGTGGTTGCCTCTTGCGTACCCCTGTACTAGGGATGTGGCCTGCAACCCAGGCATGTGCCCTGACTGGGAATTGAACCAACGATGCTTTGGTTCACAGGCCGGCACTCAGTCCATGGAGCCACACCAGCTAGGGCTGTTTCTCCTTGTTGCTTTGTTAAGGAACAGTTGCCTTTTTCTTTGGCTTCAAGATAACACACCAAGACTCTCTTCTCCCTGCAAAACACACTGGTTTTGTGAGCTTCAGTCACACGCATTTGCTTGCTCTGGGATGGCTTTGCGGGAATGCGAACAGCTCGCTTTCTCTCGCCAAACGGGACCCATGGTCCGTCCCCCTGACCTGTTGGTCTACTGTAAAGGTAGGCCTGAGCCCAGCTTGCCTTTCTGCAAGGCTGTCTGCTGAGAGTCACCCGCCATCCTGCTGGCTGTCCCCACCAGGACAGAGGCGAGGGCTGGGTGCGGGGCGGGGGCCCGCCACCTGGTGCCATCTGAGGGAATCTCCGCCCGTGTGCGGAGCAGGAGCAGCGCCTGGCTGGTCGGATCTCTGCAAGCCCGGACCGCTACGACTCACCGAAAACATTCTCTTCACCACAAAAGTGTTTGTTTAGTTGTGGTTGGTGAGAAGGCACGAGACAAGGGTGAGAGAGGAGGCGGGAGAGGAAGAGGAGAAAATCGGGGGCATGAGGAATGCAGAGACAGACTGGGGACGCTGGAGAAGGAGCCACAGGTCGGGGAGACAGGTAGACATGACCTGGGAATGCGAAAAGGGCGCAAAGAGAAGGAGCAAAAGGAAGAGCAGAGGTCATAGGACAGTCAGAGGAAGGACAGAACCAACAGAGGGACAGCCTGGGGAGAGAAAGAAGAAAATAACAGGGGGAAAAAAGAAAACGGAAAGAACCAGAGGTTTTTAGAGATGGGAGGGATCATAACGTTAATTCTTGGTTTCGCCAACACATAGCCTCCTAGACCCAGCCGCCTTGGTTCCCTCCTCGCAGCTGTGCGGTTGAGACCGGTCACTAAGATGCTGTCCCTTCCTCAGTTTCCTCATCAGCAAACAAAGACGATGGTCCCTGCTCTGTGGAGTTTCTGGGAGGTACACAGGAGTGAACGCGTCAGGCAAATGCTCAAAAAATGCCAGGACAGTTATTGTCATTTATTGCACACTCTGTGGCAGGAAGGGCGTGATGTGGGCCCTAAAGAGGTCCGAGACCCCACCCTACACTCTGAGCCCTACGTGTGTTCCTGCTGCCCCGGGCTACCTGCTTGACTTGTCGTCATTAGGTGTTCCGATTTAGATGGTAGACTCGTACAGTCAGCCCTTTCATGGGGCCGAGGGCGTGAGCGGTGGGGGCAGGGCGGGGCCTGCCTCAGCCCAGCACGTGCCTGCCGGAGGGGCAACACCCCGCAGGTGCAGGTGGGCCTGTCAAATCGTGGGGGCACTTTCTGATTTTCCAAGAATAGCTGGAAATCCCCACTTTTATGTGAAGTCATCCTATTATTTCAATGGACTTTGTTATTTGGAGTTTTTCATGGACCTGATTTTTTTAGTGATTCGTTCTATTTCCAAAGTCGAGCATCCCGTTAAAAATGTTTCCCAACTGGGCTGTAGTCCAGGGAAGGCCTGCCTGTGGTTTGGGCCAGCTGGTGGTCCGTTTCCAGCCCCCTGACTAAGGGACGTGACAGTCTGTTGCGGGAGCCAGACAAGTAAACAGGCGGTTACCACACCTGTGATAAGGGCGGTGACAGTGGTGAGTCGAGGGTGAGTCAGAACCCAGAGCAGGACCAGCTACCTCGGCTGGCAAGTGGGAATCAGAGAAGGCTTCTTGGAAGAGGGTGACAACTGAGCTGAATCCTGAGGGATGAGTGGGAACAGGTTCCAAAAATAATCACCATCATGGCAGGGATCTTCCCCCGCCCCCCCCCGCCCACCCGCGTCTTGTCGCTTTCCAGGTGTGGGCCGTCGCTGTTAGCAATCCCACCAGCATCCTCTCATTTAACCAGCATGATAACCTGAAACATCACATGGCACCGCTATTCCCATTTTCTAGGAGGCTGCGGCACAGAGAGGGTGAGTAGCTTGTCCAAGGACACACAGCCCCCACACGCGATGGGACCTACCTCACGTGCTTTGCAGCTTGGCATGCCCAGGGACTTCAGAGCCACTGAGAGCAGGACACACTGGCAAAACTAAGGCAGCCCCTTGCAGTCAAAGCTTGGGATGTATTTGAGACACAGGGCAAGGCCATGGATTGCAGGCCACAAGGCACAGACATGGCAGGAGAAAAACCAATCCCTGCTAAGGGGGTTGGGTTACTATTGTCACTGGAGGGAAACACAGATTAGAGGCTGAGAGATCCTCCCCCTCCCCCTACCGCACAGAAGAGGAAATTGAGGCCCAAAACACTTCCCCTCCTCACCCAAGGTCACAGGGCCAAGCTCCAGGGCCAACCCCAGACTCTCCCATCATCCGGACAGGGCCCCACCCCAGGGAGTGACCGTGGGAAGGGACAAGGCCCAGAATGGTGGCTTTCAAGACTTTCTACCGAAGATTAGAGAGTTATCTGAACAAGAGAAATTAATCTGCCCGGTTCCTCTCCCTTGCACACCCTGGGTGGACCCAACTTGTTCCTTTGGCCTCACCCTCCCCACCCACCAGCATCTTGTGAAGGGACACGGCTGAGAGATGATTCTTCCTTGGAAACCCCAGGCCAGGGTTTCCTCCGGCCGGCAACCAGGGAGCCAGCCCTTTGAAGCCACCACTGGGTGGTGACTAAAGTCACTGGAAAGCAAAGCGGCCGGGTCGGTGGAAGGCCTGGTAGGGCGGGGCAGGCCGGCTACAGAGACGGGCGAGCCCTTCAGAAGCCATTCCTATCGCTGCTCCCTGGGCTAACGCCCGCGCAGGGAAGTGATTCATGTGTGGCCATTGGGGCTCTCCAGCCAAGACATTTAGAGCCGGGCTTGTCCCAGCCTGTTATCTGGGCAGAGTGGCCTCTCCGCCTTATTCCGTGCCTGTGGCAGGTGGGCCTGCGCTCATTTGCACGATTGAATCCAAATGGCACGGGAAGTTACTGTGTTATTGAGCTACTCAAGGCAACGACAGAATGCTGTGCCTAGGAGCCCCAGGCAGGTGGCACTCCTGATCTCATGGGACTCAGGCTCTAGCAGGGGGACAAAGACAATGGACAAGTAATAAAGTCATTTCAGAGACAGTGGAGATGATCCCAGGCAGGCATTTCGCAAGCCTGGAACTACTTACATTGGGGGCTGGATGTCCTCACTCGTGAGGGGCTGTCCCCCGGATCTCAGGACATTTGGCAGCGTCCCAGGCCTCCATCCATCCGACACCAGCAGCGGCCCCCTTAGTTATGACATCTTGAAATGTCTCCGGGCATTGCCAACTATCCTCTGGGAGGCAGAGTCACCCCGCCAGGGCGCTGCACCCAGAGCTGTTCTAGGAACATAGCCGGCAGGCCACAGGCCCAGTGTAATTTTCGAGCACTCAGATGAAAAAGTAAAAAGATGTTAGTGAAATAAATTTTATTATTTTTTAAAATAAAGTATATATTGTCTTTTTAAAATTTAGCCCTGGCCGCTATGGCTCAGTGGATTGAATGCCGGCCTGTGAACCAAAGGGTCGCTGGTTTGATTCCCAGTCAGGGCACAGGCCTGCGTTTCTGGCCAGTCCCCGTTTGGGGGCATGTGAGAGGCAACCACACAGTGATGTTTCTCTCCTTCTCTTTCTCCCTCCCTCCTCCTCTCTCTAAAAATAAATAAATAGATCTTTAAAAATATAAATACATAAAAAATGAAATTTTTATTGATTGATTTTTTGCGGGGTCAGGGGAGAAAGATCGAACCCACATCTTGGCACAGCAGGATGGGGCTCTAACCAGCTGAGCTGCCCGGCCAGGGCTACAAATTTTAAAATAGATTTTCTTTTACCCAGTATATCTAAAATATTATCATTTCCATGTGTAACTAATACAAAACACTATTAAAGAGATATTTACATCATCTAATTTCACTAGGTCTTCCTGACCTGTGTGCAGTTTATACTCATCTCCCCCGTCGGCAGTGCCATCCCACCTGGAGGCCAGTGGCGAACACTGGCCAACCCACTGCTCCCAGCTCACCAGGGCAGCCTGGGACTGGAGCCCAGCTATGGTCCCAGCGGGAGCAGCCCAGCCCCGGGCAGTGGTCAGCAACCCTGGCTCAGACCCTTCCCAGGCCTGCTGGTTCCAGTCTGTGTTTTAAGGGCTTCCCGGGTATTAACCTGAGAAGCGCTGGCGAGGAAGTCACAGGGCCCAGGTGGCAGGCATTTGGGGGGAGACGGGACTCCGTTAAAATAAAATGCACCTTCCTGTTAGCTAGCCTGTGTCTCGGCTTCCCCCGTCCGTAGACTGGGTTATTCACGCTCTCTCTCCAGATTGGGCAGAATTCAGGTGCGAGCCTCCCCAGGCACCTTTCCCTCTGCCCAGGATCCCTGGACTCAAGGAACCTCCCCCTAGGCTGGGGAAGGGTGAATGGGACACAGTTTCTACCACCCAGTAAGCCGCCCAGAGAGGGGAGACCCCAGCGGACTTCAGGGCCTGTAGGTGGGGCACCCCCCAGAGGCCCCTGAGTGGCTTGGCTCCCACTCCAAACAGGGGGTGAGTATGTGCACAACCACTTACACACTCACACACTCAGGAGCTGTCGTGGGCGAGCATGTGTGTGGAGGTGAAAGGAACAAAAGCCTGTTAGCTCTGTCACCTATGTGGACTTCTGTCCCCAAGGCCAGAACATTATGAAATGGTTATTAAAGAGCTTTTCCAAGCTCCCACCCCTCCCGCCCCCCCACCCACGCCCCTGCAAGTCCTTCCTCAGGAAGCCCACCTTCTGGGTCTCACCCGGCATCTGCCCAGGGCCAACCCCACCTGCAGCCCAACCCCAGCCGCAGATCCGCAGATCCGCAGATCCACAGGTCTGCAGATCCACAGATCCGGGTAAGGCCCAGCCCTCCCTTCTGCCCATCGGCTTATTGCTAGTTACAACACGTCCAAAGTAAAGGTGCTTATCTCAAAACCCCAAGGCAGTCTTCACCTGGCTGCACTTCCTTTCCCTTTCATCAGACCTCTGGGCCAGCTCCGCCTGGCTGGAGCGGGTGACAGAGAGGTCAGGAGAGGCTCAGGCTGTGACAGGGAGAAGGGTGCCGGCCACTGGCCGCCAGGCGCAGGGGGATTCAGATGAACCCACAGCGCCGCTGGCAAGCGGTAATGGGAGATCAGTGATGGGAGATCACTGATGGGCGATGCACGGGCCTGGGGGCTGGAGGAGGCCTGAAGGGAATCCCGGGCTCCCGTGGCCCCTTCCCGGGGCACAGCCAGGGCGCTGCATTGGGGTTCACACTGTGGGTTCCTCTGGGGAGACAGTCACGTTGAGGAGGGTGAATAAAGCCGTGGGGAACATCGGGGGCCCTGCGTGGAGCACCACTTCCCTAGCTCAGCGACCTGGCGCAAGCCACTCAACCCCTCCAGCCCTCAGCTGCCTAGCCTGTACAACGGGTGACCCCGACAGGTTAAAGGCTGTCACGGGAACGAGATAACATGCGTAGCGCCCAGCACATCTCGCCCTCAGAATGCGGTGTTATCAGCACAGCTCCTCTGGAGGGAGCTGTGGGAGGCCACGCAGTTCAAGAGGGACCCATGTCTCGACTCGGGTCTGCTGAGGCTGGAGACACGCACTTCCCCAAGCCAGGCTCACTCACCTCCAAACCGGGCCGGTGGCTTCAGAGCTGGGAACCCTCTCTCCCGCAGGCATGCTTTTCTGCACAGGGGGTGCACACCTACTGTTTTCACCTGCCCAGCAACCACTGCCTTTTAGTCTGGAAACAGCATTTATTTCTTTCTCAGCCTGGGAGATTTTGTTGTTGTTGTTGTTGAGAAAGATTTATTTCCAGTGAGGTGGGTTATGCTGCTGGACTGTAAGCCTAGAGCTACGGGCAAGATTCTTGGCCACCTCATGGGCCTACGAAGGCAGAACTAAGAACTATAGAACCACGGGCCCCTAACGCTTTCATGGGGCACCAGGATACAGCTATGCCTGAAGCCATCCCCTGGAATTCCACCCCCCCCTCGGCTGATTTAAATCCAGTTTCTTTCCCTTGCAATCAAGAATACCCCGTTGACTAACCCGCAAGGTTTGTCTGATGCTAAGGTTTATGTACCTTAAACCATATCAGACTGACTCAACAGTGAAGACTAAAGAGGAAAAAGGCAAAACAAACAAATCAAGAACTTTCTCTTTCTTGCTCTCTTTCCTCTCATATACATGGTACCTCGGTTAATGGTTGCTGAATGAGTGTACAGACATGTTGAAGGAAGTCCCTGCCTGCGACCACTCATTAATAACGTAGTTATCTGCATAAACCTCATAATTCTTTCTGTCAGCCAGAGTTGTCCTGACCCGTGAAACCTGTCTTGGTTCCACAAAAAATGTGTAGCTCCATTTCCGGTGCCCCTTTGAGAAAACCGGAATTGGGGAAACCTAAGAATATACATTCGTCTATGCAGAGCCGGGGACTGCTCTAGCCGCTGAAGACCTCCAGACCAGGAATCAGTCAGTAAATATTTGCTGTCCCCTTCCGTGTGCCGCTCTCCTAGGTTGTCTTAATCGTGATCATCAAGATAAGAGGATCCATTCCATCATTTCTGAGATAGTTAGCATTCCAACAAACGAACAAAAAAAGCTCTCTCCTCGCCCTCCCCAAGCCTGTATGTCTTCCCTCGCTGGCTTCTCTACCACAATCTGGCAGTCCGGGGTCTCGACCTCAGCGCTGCTTCGGTGACCGGAGGCTGCGTGAACCCACATGCCGGGATGTCCAGTCACTGAGTCATACAGGAGAATGTCTCCCACCGAATATCACACCAGAGCAGCTAGACTTTCAGCTAAGCTGGCTGGTGACCGGGCTGCCCCTGAGGGGAGAAGATGGGAGCTGGGTGGTGCGGAGGGTGGAGCGCTCCCTCTGCACAGCCTGCAGCCGGTCACCCCACGATGACCTCACCTGACACGCCAGTGACTCACTCCCGCTCCTCCCCGCCACCCGGCCCGGGCCAGATCTCGCCATTTGGAATACCTGAGGGGAATACCAGGCTCCTGCACTTTGCCAAACAAGATTGCGAGCTATTTTTAAAGGCATGACGTTTTCTCGCTTTCAGTTAGAGGCAGCAACCCCTGCAAAGCCAAGAAACGGGTCTGGCGTTGAGGTCGCTCCTGCTTTAATAAACCCGTGAGAATCCCCCTCTGGCAAGAAAAGCTGCATGAGAAAGGGGAGAGCTGAAGCAGGGTCCTCTTTATTTTTTAAACGTTTTTCACTGTGGTAAAATTTACAGGAAAACATCCATTTATCATTTTAACCATCATTAGCGTACGGTTCCGTGGCGTTGAAACCGGACACAGTGCCGCGCAGCCGTCCCCACCGTCCATCTCCAGAACCTGCTCACCATCCCAAACGGAAGCCCTGTCTCCATTAAGCGTTAACCCCCTTCCCTTTCTCCCCCCACCCCCCAGGAATTTTTGTTCTACTTTCTGTCTTTATAAATGTATCTCTCCTAGGTACCTCATGTAAGTGGAATCAGACAGAATTAGTCCT
This sequence comes from Mormoops blainvillei, assembly GCA_004026545.1. Classification (NCBI taxonomy): domain Eukaryota; kingdom Metazoa; phylum Chordata; class Mammalia; order Chiroptera; family Mormoopidae; genus Mormoops; species Mormoops blainvillei. Next base: position 10,474 of record PVJD01003250.1, on the reverse strand, counting down.
TTTGTGACTGGCCCATCTCACTGAGCAATGTCGTCAAGGCTCATCCCTGTTGTGTCAGAATTCATTCCTTTTTAGGGCTGATTAATATTCCACTGTCTGTATATGCCACGTTTTATTTATCCATTCCTCCGTGGGTGGACATTGGCTTATTTCCACTTTGGCCTGTGATAGGTGGTTGATTCTTGGGTCCTTCAAGGCCATTTGTTTCACTCAGTGGTTACGAAGTCTTGCCTACGGAGCTTCTGGGAGCGCACCTGTGCCTTGGGCTGAGATGGAGCCGCCGGCTCCTTCTCAAGAGTGCTGTGAAGATGACGAGAGGCCCTGGGGAGGAAAGTGCTTTCTAACTCTAAAATGTCCTGTAAAAATGTCCTCACCTCGTTTTTTATTATTTGCTTGGCCGCTGTGTCCCCAGGGAGATAAAAGGAGCTCTAGCCTAGCCTGTTTTCAGATTACAATACGTCTTAGATGGAAGCGGTCTGAATAAGCCGGGCATTCGGGGGTGTTTGCACGCACCGCCTTCCGTCCATTCTCTCCGAAGCGGAGCGCAAGTGCACCACGCGGCGCACCCACCGTGACCAGGGTGCGCTTCTGTTGGTGACTGGGTATTCGTCCCTGAGCCGTGGGACACGGACAATTGCCTCACCTCTTTTGCCTCAGTTTCCTTATCAGAGAAGTGGGACCGAAATAGCAGAACCGACCTCTGTGACTTGTTGTGAATGTCAAGGACGGTAATGACTGTAGAAGGTTTAGCACAGTGCCCGGCATGCAGTGGACATTCAATCAACGCTATAGCTGCACTTATATATATATATATTTTAATTTTTAAAAAGATTTTATTTATTTTATTTTTAGACAGAGTGGAAGGGAGGGAGAAAGAGAGGGAAACATCATTGTGTGGTTCCCTCTCGCGCGCCGCCTACCGGGGACGTGGCCCAGAACCCAGGCATGTGCCCTGACTGGGGAATCGAACCCGTTTACGCTTTGGTTCGCAGGCTGACGCTCAATCCACTGAGCCCCACCAGCCGGGCTGCATTTATATTATTATGTACTCATCACTCCTTGTTCAAGATTATTTGTGCCCTGATCATCTCAATCAGTAACAGGTAATTACAGGTGAAACACCTGGTGTCAGTGCACCAGGGCGTGGGGCGAAGGGCTCCCGTGTGGGTCCCCGTCTGCTCTGACCTCCTCGCCGGCCTCGCGCTAGCTGCCTGTGCTGAGGTCCCTGCTCTGACAAGCAGGACGTGACCTGCCTCCCGAGCTTCCAGCGAAGGTAAACGGGCAGCTTCGAGGACGGGTGTCCACCCAGGCCCCACAGGCTGGACTAGGCCCGCCACCTTGTCGGCTGTGCCTGGTACCTCCCAGGAGCTCAGCAGAAGCCTGCCCGGGCGCCTTAAGTCAGCGTCGCTCACTGACAGTGGACGGAGCCTGCCCGTCCTCGGAAGAGAGTCCTAAGCAACTCCTCGGTGGGAAGAAAGGGTAGTGGGGAACGGCAGCGGCCCGAGTCAGTGCGCGCGGCGCGGAGGTCTCGGGAGTCGACGTTTCTCACGGCGGGGAGCTCGAGGCCTCGCTGAGCTGTGCCGCCAGGCAGGTGACCCAGCGCGCGCCGCCAGGGGGCGCCCCCGCCCCGGGCCGGGCAGCGAGTGGGTAGAGCTCCGCGGCTCTGCGGGGGGCGGTCTGGCCGCCTCGCGGTCCCCGGGGGGCCGCCGTCTCCATGACTACCGAGGACAGCCGGGGGCGCCGCGCCAGTGCTGTCATCCTGCGCCACCAAAAGCCCCCGCCCCCGCGCGGCCCGGTGGCCCGCGGGGGGATTCTTCTGGGAAGGCGGTGACGTCGCCCCGCGGGCGCCCTCGGGCGGGTGCGTGGCGCCCGGTGGGTCCCCCCCTCCCCGAGAGGCCTCGCGGGGAAACACGTGCGGCCGCCCGAGCCACTTCCCTCTGCTCCTGCCAGGCTCCCCCGGAGGGAGCGAGCAGCGCCGCCTGGCCACATCGGGGCCCAAGTGGCGAGCCGTCAGGCTCCGCGCCGGTCCCCGGGTCGGCCCGGGTGGCCCGCGGTACCTGGTGCCGGCCGGTGCCGGGGCGCGCGCCCCGATCACGAGGGCGCCGCGCGTCTGGGTGGGGCGGCGGCCAAGGGCCTCGGGTGGCAGCGGGCCAGCCAGGGATGGTCTCCGCCGCCCTCTGCTGGCCTACGGCGGCGTTGCTCTGAAGTCGCCTGGTAGCCGGGCACTGGGGGCGCGGGATGGGGCAGTGGGGAGCACCTGTCAAAGGAGAGATCGCCCTCCTCAGAGCACAGGCCTGGCACCCGGCTCACAGAGAGGAAGGGGCCCGTCCAGTCCCGCAGCTGCCCGGGACCAAGGCCACAAGCTGTCCGACCTCCTTTCACCAGGCGGCCTCTGTTCTCTCTGTGGTCCGGACCCTGATGCTTTCAGGGGGACGCCAAGTCAAACCCGTGGTCGTAACGATGCGAAGAGGACACTGGCATTTTTTGACGGTTTCCCATGTGTGCAGTGGAGTTTTCCAAAGACCCCATGAGCGCGGTGCGAGCACCGACAGGACCCAGAGCAGGAGGAAGGGAGAGGCTGCGGTCCTGCGCTGGGGTCAGCCTCTGAAGAAACTGGATGTCCTCCTTCCATAAAACAGGCGTTCATGCGTACTGTTTATGATTTCACGCTGAATTAACAATCGTTTTTAAAATTTTTCATATGGTGAATATTGATAGAGATAACCCACAAAAGCAAGCTCATTAGGACCCCAAACGATCCTTAAGGATATAACCGGTCCGGAGACCAAACATTGGAGAGCAGGGCTCTGTGGAAAGTACGGCCTCTTCCTCCTCACTGTCATATCACTCTTTTTTTTTTTTTTTTTTACTCCACCGTCCCTTTTCACTAAAGAAATGGACCAGTTTTATTGCTCTGTCCATCAGCTGGGGATCTTGTGAAAATGCAGATTGGGATTGCGTGGGTGGGGCTGAGGGTCTGCATTTAACAAATTCCTGGGGGCCGCTGCTGACCCTGGGGGCTACACTTTGAGAACCCTGCTCTAGGGTTCGCTCAGTGCTTCCCAGAGATACTTGCGGTGAAAACAAACCACAGGGTTGTCAGTGTCAGTAGACAAAGAGGAAGTTTACAGTTAGGGCCAGCTCCTCTCTGCTTGGGGGCTGAAGCCGGTGGGAAGGCACTGAGGGCCAGCTAACGGGCAAGTCGGGAGACGGAGGACGAGCAGGTGTCGGGGCCGAAGAGGAAGTGGAGTTAGTTGCCTTTGAATGTGTGCACTGAGCTCCCAAACAGCAAACTGAGAGGGATTCATTAGTGAGCAGTGACACCGTAGTGAGCAGATACACTGGGGGCCACGTTGCTAAAAGCTGCCTGTAAGATAGAATTATGCTTCTTTGGCTCCAGCTCTGGAATCAGCTGGAGTCATGCTCAACTCTCACAGCACAGGATAGTTAAATAATGGGAATTTTAGTTGTCATGAAAAAACCGTTGCTGCCAGAGGGGGAAGGGTTTTAAATATGCCATGTAACGTTTTTGCATCGGGATGGAAAATACGTGAAAGCAAACTGCCTGTAGCTGCTTCTGCTGTCTAATTTGGGGCGTAGTGTAATTTACATCAGTGGAAAATGAATCTCTACGCTGGGTCTTTCCACTTACAGGAGGGAAGAAAGAAGACTGATGTAAAACCTCTGCCAGAGAAGGGATTACAAACTCAGAAGCTTCCAGAGGCCACATGAGTCACCCCGGTCATAGCCGGGTGGGTGCTGGGGAAGCAGAGTCACCCTGCCCGGCTAAGGGACAGCCTCTGCGCCACCCCACCTTGTTGCTGCCATGTAGGATTGAGGACCCCTTGAATCTTCCCTTTTTGGGGGGGCGGGGGGAGGAGCCTGAAACCAGAGTTTTATGGGAAAGGCATCCATTTTTTTAAATGTCAGGAAGAAAATAAAATTAAGCGCACAAATCAAACAAATATTTTGTGCCGGGCCGAACGGAACAGGTCTCCCAGGCTCCGAGATAAATGAGGTAGGAGCCCGGTCACGGGGGCCTTTCCTGGGCCAAGCGCTGAGCTCCAAGGTGGGCCGCACCTGAGCGGCAGGGGCGGGGCTAAGGTGGGAAAGTGCTTTGTGGAATTAAATGAGGGGAGCGTGGTGTTTTCGTGGGAAGGGAGCAGCTCTGGGGCCGTGGAGTCTTGGGGAAAAGGAACAGAAAACGTGAGAGAGAGAGAGATGGAGCCGTGTGTGCAGGGGCACGGGGAGGGGGGTGCCTCTGTTAGGTGGGGGCGTTTGTGGAGGGGTCAGGGCAGGGAGTCAAGGAACGGAGGAGTCCGGAGGAGCACCCACCGGCCCTGCCTCAGAGCTAAGCAGACACAAGCGATCAGCTGCCTGAGATGAGACGCTAGTGAGATGAAATGGCGGGCTCGGGACTGGGCAGGTGGCTCAGAGAACAGACTCCCAGGGACTCCCACACAGCCTGGGCCTGCCTGGGGGTGGGCAGGGGCCTTTGGTCCGTTTTGCACCTGAGGAGCAGACAGCACCTCAGCAGGTCCCCTTTGCAGGACCGGCCCCTTGGCGGACAGACGATATTCAATTAGTCTGAGGGACAGCGCTGCGCGTCTGATTAAAACGTCGTAACAACAATGGAGTACCCCTTGTCCCCATCACAGGGGGAAGAAAACTTAGCCGGCAACTGGGACAGCCAGGTCTGAGTGACTCTAAGTTGTTACAGTCTCGGCTGCCGTGTGACACGCTATTGTAACAATCATCCTTAACACCATGCTGACTGAGTATTAGAGAATATTAATCACGTGTGCTTTTTCTCTTAATAACCTGTTAGCACGTGTGAGTTACTCACTTCCAAGGATTTTTAACTATCATTTTGGTTATTCATTCAAACACGGATCTAGTAAAAAACCTACTATGTGCCAGGTTGGTGCTACATGGTAGGAATCCTCCGTGAACAAGGGGCAGGTCTCCTCCCTTCGTGAGCTTACAAGATAATGGGAGAGAAAAAGTGTTAAATTACTACAGCTCTGGGTGTTGGGTGTTGAAGGGAAGGCTTTGGCCTGAGGGATGAGGGGCCTTCTCTAGTGGCTAGTGTAACGCTTAGGGGGGGTTAACCGGGGGGAGCAGGGGAGGTGAGGCTGTCCCGCAGAGGGAGCAGAGAGCCCTGGAGAAGCCGGGAGGTGAGGGAGGGAGGACGGCCGCGGGCAGTGAAAGCGACCCTCTGTGGCCCAGCAGATGGGAGTCCGGGCGCAGATCACACTGGGCTTGTGAGTCATGTTAAGCCATTTATAAATATGTCTGTGTGCACATAGATGCATATATATGTACACATATGTTTTAATTTTAAAAACAAATCAAACCAGAATGTTGCCTAATACTGTTCTTTAAGTTTTATTGAGATATAACTGAAATTAACTACGCACATTCGCCGTATACAGTTTGAGGAGCTTTGACTTTCTCATGCACCTGGGACCATCACCACCCTCGAGAGAGGAGCCCACCAGCCTCAGGTGGCGGGAGCTTTCTGGGGTCTCCTGCCCCTCTCCACCGCCGGGCACCACCGACCTGCTTTCCATCACTATCTGTCAGCTTGCATTTTCTAGAATTTTGTCAGTTAAACGCATCGTGTCCGTGAAATCATACAGCGTCTACACCTTCACCCGGCGCCTGTCACTTGGCGTAATTGTTGGGAGATGCATCCTTGTTGCGGGTACAGTTGTTCCTCATTGCTGAGTCGTCCCCTCCACGGCTTTGAAATCTGCTTTTTTCACTTAATGTATCAAGCTGGCTGGGCTCGAGCTCTGCCCTTTACAAGCGGATGGCCGGAGGGCAAGAAGCTCCAATGTGTTCCCAGTTTCCCCAGACCCCCACGACGACGTCCGTGACAGCGACGCGTAGCGCCTGCTGCGGAGGCGGGCTGTGAGTGTGGGGGCGGGGACGCGTGTGCCTGCGTCTGGCAGCCGCCCGCGGAGACTCGTTGCCAATATTATCGCTGCGATTCCCGCCACGGTTCACGCCCGGCACATTTTAAGAAAACACGCGGCAGGGGCACGGATGCCGATGCGACCCCAAAGCCTGCAGCCGGCAGCAGGCCCGGCTCCCTGTCCGGCGACACCTCAGGCTGTAAGGCGGGCAAGGCCGGTCCCTGTGCCTCTTTGCCGCTCGTGTTCTCTCCCTTGAGCGCAGCGGCACCCAGAAGTGGGGTTTGGGTTGGAAGAAGCTGAAGGAGCCTCTACAGGCAGGAGAAAAGGGAAGGTGGGTTCCCTGTGGTCACTTCGGCCATGCAGACGGAGACCCACGCCTTCCTTGGCTGCGCCCTCAAATAACAGACCGAATGATCCCTAGCATGCCATGGCTGCGTGATGTTTGACGAGAAGTTTCTCCGAGGCCTGCGTGCCTACAGGGATCTGCCTTATGTCCCAACGCGGTGCTACAAGGTCCGCAGGGGCTCACCTGTATCGATACTGTCCTCTGTTTCCTCCTCTTCCAGGCCTGGAGGGTCAGCAGCAAAGAGACCAACATCTACCAGGGGTCACCATGAGCGTGTGTGTGTGTGTGTGTGCACTGTGAGCAGGCACTTGCTCTAACCCTAAGCCTCCTGTCTCGATGTCCCTCCTTCAATCACGCCTTGTGCAGAAGAATGCCTGTTTTAGGCCTCTCACCAGCTGGACAAGCAGTCCCACAAGGAACGGCCGGAACACCGGCTAAGTGGGACAGGAAATTCAAGGGCTGCCGCGGGAAAGGCCTACTTAAGGAGCGCTGTCCCGGCTGGAGGGCCCGGCCCGTGGGCGAGGGTTGCCTGGAGGCACACGAGGAGCTGCGCGGCTCCCTGAGGAGCCTGCAGGAGGAAGCAGACGGCCTCGAGGCTTCGCCGGCTGCCCCTTGTGCGCATGGGCAGTTGAGGTTCACCGAGCAGGTGTCAAAGATGCAGTGCAGGTGATTCCTGGCGTAGGAACTGGGCGTCCGCTGAGCGGACGGAGGCGGGGCGGGTGCGGAGAAGCAGGAGGAGGTGGGCAGGGCCGAGGGTCTCCCACGCTCACGCGGCGACATCAGCACTTCCTCTTTTCTCTGTTGTTTAGAGCTGGGTTCCCGAAAATTTGAAAAGATTTGGCTGCTCAAAACCGAAGTGTTGTTGCTGTTGCTGTTGTCGTTGTTGTTAAAGCCACCGTCCTGGATGACCGTTTGAGGTCCCTTTCAACTTTGGGGCTCAAAGTTGATGATTCAGAATTACCTGTGACCCTGACAATTGTACAATCTGTCACAATCCTTCTGGTTGCAAGTGTCAAACCTTGTCTCAATGTGGCTAAATCAAGGTGGGAAGTTAGTGACCTGAGAGACTCACAGGGCTGTTGACGCGGTTCCTGGTGGTTTGCAGAATTGAAACAAAAGGGCTGACACCCATGGCCTTGGGAACCAGCGCCCAAACCCCTCCGCGCTGCCCCCGGCTCCCTCTCTGTTCCTCTGCCCAGCTCTTTCCTCCCGACCAGATAACGCTATACACCCGCAATGTATATAATGTTATTAATCACTGTTATCCCAAATACATTTAACTTTAAAAAATGCACACCCAGCCCTGGCTGGTGTGGCTCAGCGGATTGAGCGCCAGACTTTGAAGCGAAGGGTCACCGGTTCAATTCCCAGTCAGGGCACATGCCTGGGTTGCAGGCCAGGTCCCCAGCTGGGGGCACGTGAGAGGCAACCACACATTGATGTTTCTCTTCCTCTCTTCCTCTCTCCCTTCCCCTCTCTCTAAAGACAAATAAATAAAATCTGGAAAAAAAACAAAACACAGATCTGACCGTGTCATTCTGCTGCCTGAGATGCTGCCGTAGCCTCAGGAGAGCGTCCAGACCCCTCACTAAGGCCAGCGAGCTCTCACACGCCTCCTTCTCTCTGTAGCTGCTGCGCACCTCTGGTCCCCATGGAACACGGACTGTGTCTTACAGGTTTTAGGCTTTTTTGCAAAAGTTGCCTCCCCCACCCCATGTTTATAATAGTTGGTCCCTCCCCCTATTCTGAGCCAACACCTACTTTTCCTTCCCATTGTAGCATTGACACATCACCTCTTACATGAAGGCCTCCCAGATTTGCCTCTGATAAACACCCTCAATCACGCTAACTCCTCCCTCCAAGCACCTCTCAATGCAAAGGAATGACCCTCTTTTGGCCAGGTTCCTGGTGAGCGCCCAGGAAGTATTTACTGAAAGCCTCCACGAACAACGGACGTCTGAGCTCCCACTCCGACCTCCTCCCGGTTGCAAATATCAGATTGTGTAGGTGTCACATTCCGAGACTCGAGAGCCCCTGGATACAGAGGGTGTTATGTCAGTGGGCGGAGTTTGGTTCAGTCTCAGAGGATGTTGCATTTTATTTGAAGCCTGTGAAAGAAAAGGCTAGCTGGGCCATCTGGGCTGGCGACAGGCAGACTCCCAGCAGAGGAAGCGAGGGTCACTGGAAAGCGCAGCCCCGCCCGGGAGAAACGGAGGGGGCTGTCGCCCGCTCTTCTCTCTGGCTCTGGCATATGCTCCACAATGTGGTTGATATTCAGCGTTTGCTGCCGCGTGAGAGGAGCTGTTGTGAGAAAGGAGAGCGGCTTCGGCTTCTCCCAGAACCATGAGCAGCCGGCAGGATTCGGTGCTGCCTGCATTGAACTTCTAGGGGAGGTTGCTTGTCCTGTTTCACAGCTGAGAAGTGTGGCATTAGATACACACAGGTCTGTCTGACTCCAGGGTCCTGCTCGTTACATGTGGCCTGGGGCTTAGCTATCAAGTACAGTAACAGAGCGGAACGTCAGAATTAATTTTTTTAAAAGTCCTTTGGGGAAAGTAGAGGAGGAAGAGGTGACTCCCGGCTATTGGCTAATCAGCCGTCAGCCCCGGCACAAACAGGGTCGCCGTGACTGAATAAATTAGCTAATCGCCGAATTTCCTTACCGACATCAGCCCAAGGTCCCTTTTTAACCAGGGACAGTGTCCGCTCTGAGGTGAGGGAAAAAGAGCAGGCGTGCGCATCTGCGGCTTCATCCAGGACGAAAGGCACCTGGGAAGGCAACCTGGCCATGTTGTCTTTGACGCAGCTCCCCATGATGCCAGGCCCAGGCAAAACCTCTTGACTCTCCCCACCGACTCTGATTAACCCCATCTCCGTAAGAAAAATGAGCATCAATTTAAAAATCACCCCTCTCCCAGCCTGTGCTGACAGGCACGCTGATAATGTCCCAAGAACCCACATTTAAGACTCCAGTTGGTGGGGGTCGGGAGGGGAGGGACGCCCCAGGAGGGTCCCCCCAGGGCGGGGCAGAAGTGCCCAGCGGCAGGCTGCACCAGTGTCCGCATGGACCCCACAGCCTGCCCCGAGGCGCTGGCTGCCCGACTCCAGGCTGGGCACTCACTTCAAACCCCTGGCCAGGGATAAGGAAGCCCACACCTCGCAGGGGGCACCACCCTTTTCGGAGGCCGCACCGAGGGCCAGGCACTGAATTGAGCACGTCACTTCCGCCATCACACACGTCCCCACACCTGCCCTCAGAGATAAGTGGCTTCCCCACGGTTGGGCACACAGAAGCCCAAGGAGGTGGAGGGGCCTGTTCGACGTCACAGCTGGTGGCAAAGTGGGCGCTCCTAACAATGTCTATAGCCTGCTTCCTCTGCTGCCCCGGGAAACTGGATTTTATTTTAAAGTCCCTAAGAAAAGTCCACCTGGTAGATGTGGATGTGAGTGTCCCATGTCGGTTTAGAGAAGTTACAAAAAAACTCGCCTCCAGTCACACAGCTAGTGAGAGGTGGAGTCAGGATTTGAACCCAAGTCTGCATTGGCCCCACTTCCAGAGCCCCCTTCATTTGTGAGCTGCTGAGCCTAGTACCAGGCTGTCCCCCGCTGGATAACGGCTTCTTTACAATAGGGAACTACCACATTTATTTTTTTAAAGATTTTATTTATTTATTTTTAGAGAGAGGGGAAGGGAGGGAGAAAAAGAGGGAGAGAAACATCAATGTGTGGTTGCCTCTCGCGCGCCCCCTACTGGGATCCGGCCTGCAACCCAGGCATGTGCCCTGACTGGGAATTGATCCGGTGACCCTTTGGTTTGCAGGCCAGCACCCAGTCCACTGAACCACACCAGCCAGGGCAGGAATTGCCACATTTAAAGAAAAAGAAAAAGAAAAAAAACATCATCCATGCGCCTACAGCAGGATTCTGTTTGACATTACAAGCTGGTTTTGAGATGCATATGAGTATAATTCCCCACTCTTCAAAAGAACTCTGGGTTTTCTGAAGCAGTCCTGTGCTGTTGAAAATGTACCTTCCATTTTCCCAAGGTCCCTTCAGGTCAGCATCTTTAAAAAAAGAAAAGAACTTGCCACTCAGCTCTCACTTTGTATGAATCATAACAGGACTCTACGAGGCGGGCAACCTAGTTCTTAGAACCCGTAATAGAAGTTGGGTTTGTCACCTTCGCGGGTGCGTCTCAAATCCCACT